>JANJGN010001666.1:112500-118587 GCA_026770705.1 Isurus oxyrinchus | reverse complement strand
GAATTGTGAGGAGGATATTGTAGAACTTCAAAAAGACAAATACAAGTTGGTAGTATGAGCAGTTGGGTGGCAGATGAAGTTCAATAGGGAGAAATGTGAAGTGATACATTTTGGTGGGATGAACATGGAGAGGACAATATAAAATACGGGGTCCAACACTAAAGGGGGTGCAGGCGATGAGAGACCTGGGGGTATATGTGCATAAATTATTGAAGGTGGCAGGGCAGGTTGAGAGAGTGGTTAATAAAGCATATAGTATCCTGGGCTTTATTAATAGGAGCACAGAGTACAATAACAGGCTTATGTTGAACTTGGATAAGACACTGGTTTCGCCTCAGCTGGAATATTGTGTATAGTTCTGGGCGCCGCACTTTAGGAAGGATGTGAAGATATTGGAGAAAGTGCAGAATAGATTCACAAGAATGGATTCTGGCATGAGGAACTTTAGTTATGAGGATAGATTGAAGAAGTTAAGACTGTTTTCCTTAGAGAAAAGAAGGCTGAGAGGAGATTTGATAAAGGTATTCAAAATCATGAGGGGTGTGGACAAAGTAGATAGGGAGAAACTGTTCGCACTCATGAAAGGATCGAGAACGAGAAGCCACGGATATAAAGTAATTAGTAGAAGAAGCAATGGTGATATGAGAAGATTTTTCACACAGCAAGTGATCAGGATCTGGAATGCGCTACCTGAGAGTTGGTGGAGGCAGGTTTAATTGAAACATTCAAGAGGAAATTAGACTGTTACCTGAAAAGGCAGAATGTGCAGGGTTATGGGGAAGAGGTGGGAGAATGGAACCAACTGAGTTGCTCATTCGGAGAGCCGGTGCAGAAACGATGGGCTGAATGGCCTCCTTCTGCACTGTAACAATTCTGTGATTCTGTGAAAAGTCCACTGTATCTGTATTACCCAGTCAGACACTCTTCAAAATCACTAGCTTTATGAATCCCATCAGCAAATCCACCCATGTGACAAAGCTAGCTGCTCCTTATCTGGAACTTCAGAATAAACTCCAACCTCTCTCCAACTATTTAATTTCCTTTGTTTGACCTTTTATTAGTTTATCCTCAAATTTATTGACCACCAAAATGTCATGTTCATTAGCACATCTGTTTCTAGTTCTGTTCCAGGACTGTTCTGTACCTTTCATTTCATTGTTTAATCTATTCAAGCTAAAGCCTCTACTTGCACTTTTATGTCTGTTGGGACTGCTTACTGTGAGATCTCCCTCTTGCACTGTGGGAGGCTTTTCCTCTGGTACATGATTATTTTCTGATACAAAAGTCACTCCCAGGCCCACTATTAGAATTCACACTGCGTTTTCTTACTCTGCATGTTTTTATCCCATTCTGCCAGTTCATGGAACTCACTAGTTGGCCACCATCCTGAACCTTCAAACAATATTCCAACTTCTCAGTAACCTTTCCTGCACATCCCATAATTGTCACATCCTCTGTTCACTAGGCCTGACCAAAATATCTCTCACCTGAGTACCTACTCTGGGCCATTGGCCTGTGGATGGAATAGCTCTTTCACTCACATTACTACTGTCCAGCCCTTGATGTACTGCATTTTGTACCTCAGAACCTTCACCAAACACAAGAGCATTTGAGGTACAAGATATCTTGTTTGCTTCTATCAGCTGTTCAGTGTCTGAGATTTTGTAATTAATAACGATTAATCATGAAGGCACAATCTCAACAGTTTGTTTGCCATTTTGGTGCATTTTGGGTGATGGTTGGATTCTCTCTTGTTGGAGACGGTCATTGCCTGACGCTTGTGTGGCGTGAATGTTACTTGCCACTTGTCAGCTCAAGCCTGGGTATTGTCCAGGTCTTGCTGCATTTGGACATGGACTGCTTCAGTATCTGAGGAGTTGTGAATGGTGCTGCACATTGTGCAATCATCAGCGAACATCCCCACTTCTGACGTTATGATGGAAGGAAGGTCATTGATGAAGCAGCTGAAGATGGTTGGGCCGAGGACACTACCCTGAGGAACTGAGATGATTGACCTCCATCAACCACAACCATCTTCCTTTGTGCTCGGTATGACTCTAACCAGTGGAGTCCCTGATACACTAGCCCTCCTGCCCACCCCCACTGTTTCATCCCCTCCCTGATCCAACCCTTCCCTGATCCACCCCCCCATTCCACTCCCTTCTCTCCACCCCCTCCCTGATTCACCTCTTCCCTGACTGTCCCCCCGCCACCCTTCCCTTCTGCTGACTTACCACATGAGCTGCCGATCTTCTGCACCACTTCACGGTGAGCTGTACCGCGCAGTTTCAGGATCTCGGGTATCTTGCTGGCAATGCTGCTTAGCTCTGGCCGATCCTTCACCTTCTCCAGGAACGCTTCCCCCTGGGGGTGAAGAATGAATTCCTCTAGAATGGCAGCCGCTGTAAAGGGTCACAGAGGGGTTAGAATTGGGTTAAACTGAGACATGAGAACTGGGAATTGGGGTCATAGTCTAAAGCACCAGGAAGGCAGCATCTGCATTCAGTCTTCAGGGAAAACAAGCCACCCAACTCTGTTATGAACATTTTGAATCCAGATATGACTCTTCTTCAGAGCTGAAGAGTCATATTGGCTCGAAACGTTAACTCTGTTTCTCTCTCCACAGATGCTGTCAGACCTGCTGAGTTTTACCAGCATTTTCTGTTTTTATTTCAAATTTCCAGCATCTGTAGTATTTTGCTTTTATCCACCCCACTCTCTGTTCGATTAATACACCTCCTTTCCATGTTCCTCAAACCTACCATCTCCCTGTATCCCTCAACCCTATATCCCTCATTCCCACGTACTCACCTTCACCCCCATATCCCTCAATTCATAGCTACCCACCTACTCCTCATTTCCTCAACCCCACCTACCCCCTGTGATGTCCTACATGCTTTTGGGGAAAAACCTATATTTCCTGTTGGGGTGACGGTCCCTTTAAGAAATAGGTTTCTCTGGGAGTTGATTTTCAGTAAAACACCTTGCTTCCAGTAACATTGCCTGGGAGATAAACAATAAAAAAAAATAGAGGAGGCGGTGGCATAGTGGTATTGTCACTGAACTAGAGACCCAGGCTAATGCTCTGGGTTCGAATCCCACCACTGCAGATGTTAGAATTTGAATTCAATGAAAATCTGGAATTAAATGTCATTGCCAATTGTTGTCAAAACCCAACTGGTTCACTAATGCCCTTTAGGGAAGGACTCCATGTGACTCCAGACCCACAGCAATGAACAAGGGCAGTTGGGGATGAACAATAAATACTGGCCTAGCCACTGATCCCCACATCCCATGAATGAATGAATGCCACCTTCTCCCTCAATCCCACCTACCACCTGGGGATTGGAAACAGAGTATGTGAGGTTGAATCATCAGACAGAGATACTGTGCCTAACATAGGCAGCTGCAATTTTGTGCCCAGTATGATTGGACAATTACAATCTGAGAGTCCCTTTAATTGGGAAAATCAGGCCTGTGATTGGTGTGGAGACCCTGAGGTCTGCTGGTGCCTGGTTTGATGCAAGAAACACGACCGACATAACATGGGACAGCCTAGAACTGACACCTACCTGCGATGCTGCATTTCACAGCCAGATTGTCATCCTGTGTGACCCGTACGACCTCCTCCACATACTCTGGGAGTTTGGGGTCTCCAGCGTACAGAGAGACAATTGGCGCAATCTTCGCTACACCATCCATCTGCGAAACAAGAACATCCGGCAATTCACTGCAGCTGCTTATTAATATATATTAAAGACTGGGCTTGGGTACAGGGCACAATATCAAAATTTACAGATGACACAAAACTGGGAAATGTGAGTAAGATAGTAACAGACTTCAGGAGGATATAGACAGACTGGTGAAATCAAAAGACACGTAGCAGATGAAATTTAATGCAGAGGATTGCAAAGTGATGCATTTTGGTATGAATGAGATGCACTGCAGCTACTCAGCAAGAACTCCTGCAGTGATATCCTGGAGCTCAGATGACTGACCTCCAACAATGCCAACCATCTTCCTTTGTGCTAGGCATGACATGAACCAGCGGAGAGTTTTCCCCTGATTTCCATCGACTCCAGTTTTGCTAGGTCTCCTTGATGCCACATTCAGTAAAATGCTGCCTTGATGTCAAGGGCAGTCACTCTCACCTCACTTCGGGAGTTCAGCTCTTTTGTCCATGTTTGAACCAAGGCTGTAATGAGGTCAGGAGCTGAGTGACCCTGGCGGAACCCAAACTGGGCATCAGAGAGGTTATTGCTAAATATGTTTTGCTCAATTCCACTGTTGACAATACCTTCCATCACTTTACTGATGATCGAGAACTGGTAATTGGCTGGGTTGGGTTTGTCCTGTACAGGACATACCTGGGCAATTTTCTACATAGCCGGGTAGATGCCAGTGTTGTAGTTGTACTGGAACAGCTTGGCTAGGGGCATGGCAAGTTCTGGAGAACAATTCTTCTTTACTATTGCCGAATATTGTCAGGGTCCATAGCCTTTGCAATATCCAATGCCTTCAGCTGTATCTTGATGTCACGTGGAGTGGATTCAGTTGTTTGAAGATTGGCATCTGTGATGCTGTGGGCCTAAGATTGGTCATCCTGGTGCTGCTCCTGGCATGCCCTCCAGCACTCTTCATTGAGCCAGGGTTGATCCCCTGGCTTGATGGTAATGGTAGAGTGGGGGATGTGCTGGGCCATGAGGTTACAGATTGTGTTTGAGTACAATTCTGCTGCTGCTGATGGCCCACAGCACCTCATGGATGTCCAGTCTTGAGTTGCTAGATCTGTTAGAAATCTATCCCATTTAGCACAGTGGTAGTGCCACACAACATGATGGAGGGTATCCTCAATGTGGAGATGGGACTTTGTCTCCACAAGGACTGGGCGGTGGTCAATCTTATGGATACTGTCATGGACAGATACATCTGCAACAGATATATTGGTGAGGATGAGGTCAAGTATGTTCCTCTCTCTTGTTGGTTCCCCCACCACCTGCTGCAGACCCAGTCTAGCAGCTATGTCCTTTAGGACTAAGCCAGCTTGGTCAGTGGTGGTGCTACCGAGCCACTCTTGGTGATGGACATTGAAGTCCCCCACCTAAAGTACACTTTGTGCTCTTGCTAACCTGTGTGATCTTCGAAGTAGTGTTCAACATGGAGGAGCATGATTCATCGGCTGAGCATGAGGTGGTTGGGGCGGTGGGGGTTGGGGGGGGGGGGGGGGGGGGGGTGGTGGAGGTTGACAGTAATCAGTAGGAGATTTCCTTGCCCATGTTTGACCTGATGCTATGAGACTTCATGAGGTCCAGAATTAATGTTGAGGACTCCCTGGGCCACTCCCTCCCTATAAGGGACCTCTGGTGGATCTGACCTGCTGGTGGAACAGGGCATACCCAGGGATGGTGATGGGGGTGTCTGGGATATTGTCTGTAAGGTATGATTTGGTGAGGGTGACTATATAATCTCTCCCAATTTTGCCACAAGTCCACTGGACTAGACAATTGCAAATGCTGGACTCTTGCTCAAAAGGAGGTGTGAAGATAAGCCCAGTAGCTACAGGCCGGTCAGTTTAACCTCAGTGGTGAGAAAACATTTAGAAACAATAATCTAGGACAAAGTTAACAGTCACCTGGACAAATGTGGATTAATTAAGAAAAGCCAGAAAAGGTTTGTTAAAGGCAAATCAGGTTTAATTAATTTGATTGAGTTTTTTGATGAGGTAGCAGAGGGTTAATGAGGGGAATGTGGTTGATGTGGTGTACATGGACTTCCAAAAGGTGTTGGATAAAGTGCTGCACAACAGACTTGTCAGCAGAGTTGAAGCTCATGGAATGAAAAAGACAGCGGCCACATGGACACAAAGTTGGCTTTGAGCGACAGAAAACAGGCTAGTTGTGAATGGTTGTTTTTCAGACTGGAGGAAGGTTTACAGTGGAGTTCCCCAGGGGTCAGTCATAGGACCCTTGCTTTTCCTGATCTATATTAATAACCTAGACTTGAGTGTACAGGGGATGGTTTCAAAATTTATGGATGACACAAAACTTGGAAATATTGTGAACTGTGTGGAGAATAGTGATAGACTTC
>JANJGN010001666.1:0-107500 GCA_026770705.1 Isurus oxyrinchus | reverse complement strand
AGTAGAGGGGGGAAGGAGTGAGAGAGTATGCAGAGGGAGTGAGAGTGTGTGGAGCAGGAAGGAGTGATAGAGGGTGTGGAGGGGAGGGAGTGAGAGAGGGTGTGGAGGGGGAGGGAGTGAGAGAGGGTGTGGAGGGGGAGGGAGTGAGAGAGGGTGTGGAGGGGGAGGGAGTGAGAGAGGGTGTGGAGGGGGAGGGAGTGAGAGAGGGTGTGGAGGGGGAGGGAGCGAGAGAGAGTGTGGAGGGGGAGGGAGTGAGAGAGGGTGTGGAGGGGGAGGGAGTGAGAGAGGGTGTGGAGGGTGAGGGAGCGAGAGAGGGTGTGGAGGGGAGGGAGTGAGACAGGGTGTGGAGGGGGAGGGAGTGAGAGAGGGTGTGGAGGGGGAGGGAGCGAGAGAGGGTGTGGAGGGGGAGGGAGCGAGAGAGAGTGTGAAGGGGGAGGGAGTGAGAGAGGGTGTGGAGGGGGAGGGAGTGAGAGAGGGTGTGGAGGGGGAGGGAGTGAGAGAGGGTGTGGAGGGGGAGGGAGTGAGAGAGGGTGTGGAAGAAGGAGGAAGATGAGAGGGTGGAGGGGGAGGGTGAGAGAGAGAGTGGGGAGAGGCTTCTTTCTGTTCCGATGCTGTGAGGGGGGTTTTGAAGGATATGGGGAGAAGGTGGGTAGATAGGGATTGAGGGATATGGGGAGAAGAGGGGTAGATAGGGATTGAGGGATATGGGGAGAAGGTGGGTAGATAGGGATTGAGGGATATGGGGAGAAGGTGGGTAGATAGGGATTGAGGGATATGGGGAGAAGGTGGGTAGATAGGGATTGAGGGATATGGGGAGAAGATGTGTCGGTGGGATTGAGGGATATGGGGAGAAGGTGGGTAGATAGGGATTGAGGGATATGGGGAGAAGATGTGTCGGTGGGATTGAGGGATACAGGGAGAAGGTGGGTAAGTGGGATTGAGGGATATGGGGAGAAGAGGGGTAGATAGGGATTGAGGGATATGGGGAGAAGAGGGGTAGATAGGGATTGAGGGATATGGGGAGAAGAGGGGTAGATAGGGATTGAGGGATATGGGGAGAAGGTGGGTAGATAGGGATTGAGGGATATGGGGAGAAGGTGGGTAGATAGGGATTGAGGGATATGGGGAGAAGGTGGGTAGATAGGGATTGAGGGATATGGGGAGAAGATGTGTCGGTGGGATTGAGGGATATGGGGAGAAGGTGGGTAGATAGGGATTGAGGGATATGGGGAGAAGATGTGTCGGTGGGATTGAGGGATACAGGGAGAAGGTGGGTAAGTGGGATTGAGGGATATGGGGAGAAGGTGGGTAGATAGGGATTGAGGGATATGGGGAGAAGGTGGATAGATAGGGATTGAGGGATATGGGGAGAAGGTGGGTAGATATGATTGAGGGATATGGGGAGAATGTGGGTAGATAGGGATTGAGGGACATGAGGAGAAGATGGGTCGGTGGGATTGAGGGATATGGGGAGAAGGTGGGTAGGTGGGATTGAGGGATATGGGGAGAAGGTGGGTAGGTGGGATTGAGGGATATGGGGAGAAGGTTGGTAAGTGGGATTGAGGGATATGGGGAGAAGGTGGGTCGGTGGGATTGAGGGATATGGGAAGAAGGTGGGTAAGTGGAATTGAGTGATATGGGGAGAAGGTGGGTAGATAGGGATTGAGGGATATGGGGAGAAGGTGGGTAAGTGGGATTGAGTGATATGGGGAGAAGGTGGGTAGATAGGGATTGAGGGATATGGGGAGAAGGTGGGTAAGTGGGATTGAGTGATATGGGGAGAAGATGGGTAGATAGGGATTGAGGGATATGGGGAGAAGATGGGTCGGTGGGATTGAGGGATATGGGGAGAAGGTGGGTCGGTGGGATTGAGGGGTATGGGGAGAAGGTGGGTAGATAGGGATTGAGGGATATGGGGAGAAGATGTGTCGGTGGGATTGAGGGATATGGGGAGAAGGTGGGTAAGTGGGATTGAGGGATATGGGGAGAAGGTGGGTAGATAGGGATTGGGGGATATGGGGAGGGGTGGGTAGATAGGGATTGAGGGATATGGGGAGAAGATGTGTCGGTGGGATTGAGGGATATGGGGAGAAGGTCGGTAAATAGGGATTGAGGGATATGGGGAGAAGATGTGTCGGTGGGATTGAGGGATATGGGGAGAAGGTGGGTAGATAGGAATTGAGGGATATGGGGAGAAGGTGCGTCAGTGGGATTGAGCGATATGGGGAGAAGATGGGTCAGTGGGATTGAGGGATATGGGGGGGGAAGATGGGTCATTGGGATTGAGGGACATGGTGAATAGATGGGTCAGTGGGATTGAGGGATATGGGGAGAAGGTTGATAGATAGGGATTGAGGGATATGGGGGGAAGGTGGGTAGATAGGGATTGAGGGGTATGGGGAGAAGATGGGTCAGTGGGATTGAGGGATATGGGGAGAAGATGGGTCAATGGGATTGAGGGATATGGGGAGAAGGTGGGTAGATAGGGATTGAGGGGTATGGGGAGAAGGTGTGTCAGTGGGATTGAGGGATATGGGGAGAAGGTGGGTCGGTGGGATTGAGGGATATGGGGAGAAGGTGGATAGATAGGGATTGAGGGATATGGGGAGAAGGTGGGTAGATATGATTGAGGGATATGGGGAGAATGTGGGTAGATAGGGATTGAGGGATATGGGGAGAAGATGGGTCGGTGGGATTGAGGGATATGGGGAGAAGGTGGGTAAGTGGGATTGAGTGATATGTGGAGAAGGTGGGTAGATAGGGATTGAGGGATATGGGGAGAAGGTGGGAAAGTGGGATTGAGTGATATGGGGAGAAGGTGGGTAGATAGGGATTGAGGAATATGGGGAGAAGATGGGTAGATAGGGATTGAGGGATATGGGGAGAAGATGGGTAGATAGGGATTGAGGGATATGGGGAGAAGATGGGTCGGTGAGATTGAGGGATATGGGGAGAAGGTGGGTCGCTGGGAATGAGGGGTATGGGGAGAAGGTGGGTAGATAGGGATTGAGGGATATGGGGAGAAGATGTGTCGGTGGGATTGAGGGATATGGGGAGAAGGTGGGTAAGTAGGATTGAGGGATATGGGGAGAAGATGGGTAGATAGGGATTGAGGGATATGGGGAGAAGATGGGTGGTTGGAATTGAGGGATATGGGGAGAAGATGGGTCAGTGGGATTGAGGGATATGGGGGGGAAGATGGGTCATTGGGATTGAGGGACATGGTGAATAGATGGGTCAGTGGGATTGAGGGATATGGGGAGAAGGTTGGTAGATAGGGATTGAGGGATATGGGGAGAAGGTGGGTAGATAGGGATTGGGGGATATGGGGAGGGGTGGGTAGATAGGGATTGAGGGATATGGGGAGAAGATGTATCGGTGGGATTGAGGGATATGGGGAGAAGGTGGGTAAATAGGGATTGAGGGATATGGGGAGAAGATGTCGGTGGGATTGATGGATATGGGGAGAAGGTGGGTAGATAGGAATTGAGGGATATGGGGAGAAGGTGCGTCAGTGGGATTGAGCGATATGGGGAGAAGATGGGTCAGTGGGATTGAGGGATATGGGGGGAAGGTGGGTCATTGGGATTGAGGGACATGGTGAATAGATGGGTCAGTGGGATTGAGGGATATGGGGAGAAGGTTGGTAGATAGGGATTGAGGGATATGGGGGGAAGGTGGGTAGATAGGGATTGAGGGGTATGGGGAGAAGATGGGTCAGTGGGATCGAGGGATATGGGGGGAAGGTGGGTCAGTGGGATTGTGGGATATGGGGGGAAGGTGGGTCAGTGGGATTGAGGGACATAGGGAGAAGGTGGGTGGATAGGAATTGAGGGATATGGGGAGAAGGTGGGTCAGTGGGATTGAGGGATATGGGGGGAAGGTGAGTCAGTGGAATTGAGGGATATGGGGGGGGAAGGTGGGTCAGTGGGATTGAGGGATATGGGGAGAAGGTGGGTCAGTGGGATTGAGGGATATGGGGGGCAGGTGAGTCAGTGGGATTGAGGGATATGGGGAGATGGGTCAGTGGGATTGAGGGATATGGGGGGAAGGTGGGTCAGTGGGATTGTGGGATATGGGGGGAAGGTGGGTCAGTGGGATTGAGGGACATAGGGAGAAGGTGGGTGGATAGGAATTGAGGGGTATGGGGAGAAGATGGGTCAGTGGGATTGAGGGATATGGGGGGAAGGTGGGTCAGTGGGATTGAGGGATATGGGGGGCAGGTGAGTCAGTGGGATTGAGGGATATGGGGAGATGGGTCAGTGGGATTGAGGGATATGGGGAGAAGGTGGGTCAGTGGGATTGAGGGATATGGGGAGAAGGTGAGTCAGTGGGATTGAGGGATATGGGGAAAAGATGGGTCAGTGGGATTGAGGGATATGGGGGGGAAGGTGAATCAGTGGGATTGAGGGATATGGGGGGGAAGGTGAGTCAGTGGGATTGATGGATATGGGGGGCAGGTGAGTCAGTGGGATTGAGGGATATGGGGAGAAGGTGAGTCAGTGGGATTGAGGGATATGGGGAAAAGATGGGTCAGTGGGATTGAGGGATATGGGGTTGACTATGAGGAAGGGGTGGGGTTTTTTTTGAGTGTGATGAATAATTCCTGCTCTGAGATTCTCACACACTGGATTGAGAAATGTGCTAATTGCAGATTTTGCTTGCTGGACACACAACCATCATTCCACAGGCCAACTTTCTGGAACATTCCACTCACCTTTCCCTTCCACTAGGGCATTGAGCAAGGCAAGAGTCTGATCCCCATAACCACTCTGAGCTCCTGTAGGCTGGCGGTAAAACGGACCCTGACCTGGATCCACAAATTCAGGAGTGCCCTCACGACCCTTCAGGACTTGGTCCAAACGGCTCATGTCATAGATCCAGTGCAGTGGCTGGCCTGGGGGAGACAGTGAGAGAGTGTGTGAGTGAGAGAGAGAGAGAGAGAGAGAGACCGACTGAGACAGCAACCGGTGACATCAATTTTATTTTCTCTTTATTCAGAAACCCAGTACACAGGGAAAGGAGAGGAGAGAGAAAAGGGGAGAGGGGTGGGGAGGGGTTAGAGGAGAGGGGGAGAGAAGGGGGGATGAGGCTGTGAAGAGGGAGAGTTTTTTTTATTTATTCACAGGATGTGGGCTTTACTGGCTAGGCCAGCATTTATTTCCCATCCCTAATTGCCCTTGAGAAGGTGGTGGTGAGCTGCCTTCTTGAGCCGCTGCAGTCCATGTGGTGTAGGTACACCCACAGTGCTGTTAGGGAGGAAGTTCCAGGATTTTGACCCAGCGACAGTGAAGCAACGGCCGATATATTTCCAAGTTAGGATGGTGAGTGACTTGGAGGGGAACTTCCAAGTGGTGGTGTTCCCATCTACCTGCTGCCCTTGTCCTTCTAGATGGTAGTGGTCGTGGGTTTGGAAGGTGCTGTCAAAGGAGCCTTGTTGAATTCCTGCAGTGCGTCTTGTAGATGGTACACACTGCTGCTACTGTGCGTCAGTGGTGGAGGGAGTGAATGTTTGTGGATGTGGTGCCAGTCAAGTGGGCTGTTTTGTCCTGGACGGTGTCAAACTTCTTGAGTGTTGTGGGAGCTGCACTCACCCAGGAAAGTGGGGAGTATTCCATCACACTCCTGACTTGTGCCTTGTACAGGCTGTACAGGTGGACAGGCTTTGGGGACTCAGGAGGTGAGTTCCTCGCCAAAAATTCCCAGCCTCTGAGCTGCTCTTGTAGCCACAGTATTTATATGGCTGATCCAAATCGGTTTCTGGTCAATGGTAACCTCCAGGATGTTGATAGTGGGGGATTCAGTGATGGTAATGCCATTGAAAGCCAAGGGGCATTGGTTAAAATCTCTCTCGTTGAAGATGATCATTACTTGGCACTTTGTGTGGTGTGAATGTTCTTGCCATTTCTGAGCCCAAGCCTGGATAGTGTCCAGGTCTTGCTGCATTTGGACATGGACTGCTTCAGTATCTGAGGAGTTGTGAATGGTGCTGAACATTGTGCAATCATCAGTGAACATCCCCACTTCTGACCTAATGATGGAAGGAAGGTCATTGATGAAGCAGCTGAAGATGGTTGTGCCCAGGATAGTAACCTGAAGAATCTGTAGACATTTCCTCCGACTGAGATGATTGACTTCCATCACAACGAACTCTCCTTTGTGCTGGGTATGACTGCAACCAGCGGAGAGTTTCCCCCCGATTCCCACTGACTCCAGTTTTGCTAGGACTCCTCAAAGCCATACTCAGTCAAATTCTTCCTTGGTGTCAACTGAACTCTTGAGTTCAGCTCTTTAGTCCATGTTTGAACCAAGGCTGTAATGAGGTCAGGAGCTGAGTGGCCCTGGCGGAACCCAAACTGAGCATCAATGAGTGGGTTATTGCTAAGCAAGCGCTGCTTGATAGCACTGTTGATGACCCCTTCCATCACTTTGCTGATAATCAAAAGTTGACTATTGAGGTGGTAATTGGCCGGGATGGATTTGTCCTGCATTTAATGGACAGGACGGATAGTGAAAGTTTCTATAAATATTTAAATAAGAAAAGAATTAACATAGTTAATGGAAAGTAGGCAGATGGCAGATGAATTAAACAGGTATTTTGCTTCAGTCTTCAGTATAGAGGTCACAAGTAAATCAGGAATTGAAAGGAAGGGAGCAACTCGGGAAAATTACAATCATCAGGGAAGTGGTAATCAGTAAATTGTTGGGGATGTGGGGCTGACATATCTCCAGGTCCGGATGGACTTCATCCTAAGGTCTTGAAAGAAGTGGCTGGTGAGATAGTTGATGTCTGAGGTCAGCGGATTTCCTTGTTGAACTCTGCTGCACGAGGCGGGGGGGGAAGCTGGAGAATGGAAGCTTTTCTTTTAGTTAATTCGTGGGATGTGGGTGTCACTGGCTAGGCCAGCATTTATTGCCCATCCCTAACTGCCCTTGTCAACCACATTGCTGTGGGTCTGGAGTTACATGTAGGCCAGACCAGGTAAGGATGGCAGATTTCCTTCCCTAAAGGGCATTAGTGACCCAGATGGGTTTTTACAGCAATCGACAATGGTTTCATGGTCATCATTAGACTTTTAATTCCAGATTTTTATTGAATCTCCTGTAGTGGGATTCGAACCCAGGTCCACAGAATGTTTGCCTGGGTTTCTGGAATAAAGTCCAGTGACAATACCACTGTGCCACCACCTCCCCTTGCATGGAAGCTTGGGACCAGCAAGGGTGAGTCAGGGGTGAGGGGCGTGGGGGGAGTGGGTGAGGGATCCAAGGGAGGACAGAGGGTACGGTCTTGGGCATGGAGGAAGTGGAAGTGTGAATGACCTAGAGTCCTGGGTGTGGTGGGAACAGTCAGTCAAGGTAAGAAAATGAGGGGCCTAAAGGCTGGTGTCAGCACTCTCCTCATGGGGGTCCACCTCAGGGTGTTGTCCGTCGAGTCCTTAGAGTTTTGAATTCTTGCTGCTGGCAGTGATCTCAGGCAATGTCCTTTCGAAGGGAGGGCCAGCTCCCTGTTTCAGCTAAACAAAATAAGTGACAGCCATTTGCTGACTCATTCTCCAGGGCAATGCCTTGACCAATCAGGGTCAAGCTCCCTGCTTTAAATTTCAAACAACGCTTGGCAGTTAACTGTCAGTCACAACCAGTGTTGCATTTTCCACGACAATGCCCCTTGCCAACCAATCGGCACTCATTTCACATACAGTATAAATTCTTGGTTTCCCCTTACATTAGTACTGGTGCGAGCGTTCTGATGTGTGTAAGATGAGAAACTTCCACGTCTCTTTTCCCAGCGATACTCAAGTTTCATGTGACCAAATGACTTTTTGAAATTTATATCCAGACAACCCCCGTGCCACCTTTGTGCTCTCAGGTCTGATGTTAATGACGAAGGAGCTGGGCAGGATGGTTTTGGCCGTGATGAAGAGGCTCCTTGTTTGTCCGGGAGTCTCTTGCGTATCTTTCCGGTCCCTGCTGCATTGTCAGCCGATAGCGGGTTTGAAAATCTTCCCCCATCTCCATCGCCATGTGTCCTGTGCCCCCACCGGCACTTTATGTTTTAATTGGAATCCCGTGGGAATCAGCAAAAAGCGAGAGAGCGGGAGTGGGGCCCATGTCCTGTTCTGTCGTCGGGAATGGCACACCATGGCGAGAGAGAGAGAGACAGGAGAAGAGATGGTGGTCAGGGTCTTGCCTCTGTTCCTCCTTCTTACCTGCAGCATCAGCCACAAGGGAGCCAATCACGGCTCCCATCGCTCGCTCCGCCACCGTCACCGCTGTCATCTTTACAATCAGACACTGCAGACAAAAAGGGAAACAGGTGATAGAAAATCATCCACCCGGATCTCAGTCTGTGCTCTCTGCCTTTCTGTTCCTAACTTGCTGCTTCCAAACAAACTTCCGCCTTCCGGCTAATCTTGTCCCGAGCTGCTGACAGCAGATGACCACACCCTCCCCCTCCACGGTTCCTCCCTCCCTCCCTCCTCACCCCCCACCCCCCATGGCCACGAGTCCTCTCCTCTCCACCACCCACCCCTCCCCCCTCTACGGGCGACAGTCACAGGCTGGTTTACATCCTGGGGCCACATTGCCATCAACTGGCTGCCCCATGCAGCACAGGCAGGAATCACTGAGTGAAACACAGGCTGCTGGGTCAGTGCTGCCTATGGATCCTCCTGCCTCCCCTTCTGTATCTGCCCAACTCCCGACCGAACGCCCCAACTCCATCTCTACTCTGCAGTTTCACACTCTCCCTCTCACAGACTCATGTCGTCCGCACACTTAGTTCCTCTGTTGTCCATTCCCAAAATGACCATCAATTTCCAAGTGTCACAGGACACTATACAGGACAAGAGCTGATGAGTTCTGCAGAAGAGTCATCTGTACTTGAAACATTAACTCTGTTTCTCTCTCGACAGATGCTCTCAGACCTGCTGAGTTTTTCCAGCAATTTTTGTTTTTGATTCAGATTTCCAGAGTCCACATTGTTTTGTTGTTAGCTGATGGGTGGGGTTAGGTTCAATAGCTCTTTTAACCAGAACAGCCACAAAGGACCAAATGGCCACCATGTGACCTCTGCCATTCACCAATCACAGTTTCACATACTTCAATGCCAGGGAGTGCTACACTGTCAGAGGGTCAGTACTGAAGGAGTGCTGCACAGTCAGACGGTCAGTATTGAGGGAGTGCTGCACTCTCAGAGGGATAGTACTGAGGGAATGCTGCACTGTCAGATGGTCAGTACTGAGGGAGTGCGGCACTGTCAGAGGGTTAGTACTGAAGCATTGCCACAGTGTCAGAGGGTCAGTACAGAGGGAGTGCTGCACTGTCAGAGGGTCAGTACTGAGGGAGTGCTGCACTGACAGAGGGACAGTACTGAGGGAATGCTGCACTGTCAGAGGGACAGTACTGAGGGAGTGCCGCACTGTCAGACGGTCAGTACTGAGGGAATGCTGCAAAGTCAGAGAGACAGTACTGAGGAAGTGCTGCACTGTCAGATGGTCAGTACTGAGGGAGTGCTGCACCGACAGAGGATCAGTACTGACGGAGTGCTGCACTGTCAGAGGAACAGGAATGAGCGAGTGCTGCACTGTCAGAGGGATAGTAGTGAGGGAATGCTGCACTGCCAGATGGTCAGTACTGAGCGAGTGCTGCACTGTCAGAGGAATAGGACTGAGGGAATGCTGCACTGTCAGACGGTCAGTAATGAAGCATTGTCGCAGTGTCAGAGGGTCAGTACTGAGGGAGTGCTGCACTGTCAGAGGAACAGTACTGAGGGAGCGCTGCACTGTCAGAGGGTCAGTACTGAGGGAGCATTGCACTGTCAGAGGGACAGTACTGAGAGAGGGCTGCACAGTCAGAGGGACAGTACTGAGGGAGTGCTGCACTGTCAGAGGGTCAGCACTGAGGAGTGCTGCAATGTCAGAGGAACAGTACTGAGGGAGCGCTGCACTGTCAGAGGGTCAGTACTGAGGGAGCGCTGCACTGTCAGAGGGACAGTACTGAGGGAGTGCTGCACTGTCAGAGGGTCAGTACTGAGAGAGGGCTGCACAGTCAGAGGGACAGTACTGAGGGAGTGCTGCACTGTCAGAGGGTCAGTACTGAGCAAGTGCTGCACTGTCATAGGGACAGTACTGAGGGAATGCAGCACTGTCAGACGGTCAGTACTGAAGCAGTGCCGCACTGTCAGAGGGTTAGTAGTGAAGCATTGCCGCAGTGTCAGACGGTCAGTACTGAGGGAGTGCTGCACTGTCAGAGAGACAGTACTGAGGAAATGCTGCACTGCCAGAGGGACAGTACTGAGCGAGTGCTGCATTGTGAGAGGATCAGTACTGAGGGAATGCTGCACTGTCAGAGGGTCAGTACTGAGGGAGTGCCGCACTGTCAGACGGTCAGTACTGAGGGAATGCTGCACTGTGAGAGAGTCAGTACAGACGGAGTGCTGCATAGTGAGAGGATCAGTACTGAAGGAGTGCTGCACTGTCAGAGGGTCAGCACTGAGGAGTGCTGCACTGTCACAGGAACAGTACTGAGGACGCGCTGCACTGTCAGAGGGTCAGTACTGAGGGAGCGCTGCACTGTCAGAGGGTCAGTACTGAGGGAGTGCTGCACAGTCAGAGGGACAGTAGTGAGGGAATGCTGCACGGTCAGAGAGACAGTACTGAGGAAATGCTGCACTGCCAGAGGGTCAGTACTGAGCGAGTGCTGCACTGTCAGAGGGACAGCACTGAGGGAATGCTGCACTGTCAGATGGTCAGTACTGAGGGAGTGCTGCACTGTCAGAGGGTCAGTACTGAGGGAGTGCTGCACTGTCAGAGGGTCAGTACTGAGGGAGTGCTGCACTGTCAGAGGAACAGAATTGAGGGAGCGCTGCACAGTCAGAGGGACAGTACTGATGGAGTGCTGCACTGTCAGAGGGTCAGTACTGAGGGATTGCTGCACTGTCAGCGGGTCAGTACTGAGGGAGTGCTGCACAGTCAAAGGGGCAGTACTGAGGGAATGCTGCACTGTCAGAGGGTCAGTACTGAGGGAGTGCCGCACTGTCAGAGGGTTAGTACAGAAGCATTGCCGCAGTGTCAGAGGGTCAGTACTGAGGGAGTGCTGAACTGTCAGAGGGTCAGTACTGAGGGAGTGCTGTACTGACAGAGGGACAGCACTGAGGGAATGCTGCACTGTCAGAGGGACAGTACTGAGGGAATGCTGCACTGTCAGATAGACAGTACTGAGGGAGTGCTGCACCGTCAGAGGATCAGTACTGACGGAGTGCTGCACTATCAGAGGGTCAGCACTGAGGGAACGCTACATGTCAGAGGGTCAGTATTGAGGGAGTTCTGCACTGTCAGAGAGTAAGTATTGAGGGAGAGCAGTACTGTCAGAGGGTCAGCACTGTGGAGTGCTGCACTGTGAGAGGAACAGTACTGAGGGAGTGCTGCACTGTCAGAGGGTAAGTACTGAGGGAGTGCTGCACTGTCACAGGAAGAGTACTGAGGGCGCGCTGCACTGTCAGAGGGTCAGCACTGAGGAGTACTGCACTGTCACAGGAACAGTACTGAAAGCGCGCTGCACTGTCAGAGGGTCAGTACTGAGGGAGCGCTGCACTGTCAGAGGGTCAGTACTGAGGTAGTGCTGCATAGTCAGAGGGACAGTACTGAGGGAATGCTGCACTGTCAGAGAGACAGTAATCAGGAAATGCTGCACTGTCAGTCGGTCAGTACTGAGGGAGTGCTGCACTGTCAGAGGGTCAGTACTGACGGAGTGCTGCACTGTCAGAGGGTCAGTACTGAGGGAGCGCTGCACTGTCAGAGGAACAGAACTGAGGGAGCGCTGCACAGTCAGAGGGTCAGTACTGATGGAGTGCTGCACTGTCAGAGGGTCAGTACTGAGGGAGTGCTGCACAGTCAGAGGGACAATACTAAAGGAATACTGCACTCTCAGAGGGTCAGTACTGAGGGAGTGCCGCAATGTCAGAAGGTTAGTACTGAAGGATTGCTGCAGTGTCAGAGGGTCAGTACTGAGGGAGAGCTGCACTATCCAAGGGTCAGTACTGAGGGAGTGCTGCACTGACAGAGGGACAGTACTGAGGGAATGCTGCACTGTCAGAGAGACAGTACTGAGGGAATGCTGCACTGTCAGAGGGACAGTACTGAGGGAATGCTGCACTGTCAGAGAGACAGTACTGAGGGAATGGTGCACTGTCAGAGAGACAGTACTGAGGGAGGGCCAAACTGTCAGATGGTCAGTACTGAGGGAGTGCTGCACCGTCAGAGGATCAGTACTGACGGAGTGCTGCACTATCAGAGGGTCAACACTGAGGGAGTGCTGCACTGTCAGAGGGTAAGTATTGAGGGAGAGCAGTAATGTCAGAGGGTCAGAACTGAGGGAGTGCTGCACTGTGAGAGGGTCAGTACTGACGGAGTGCTGCACTATCAGACGCTCAGTACTGAGGGAGTGCTGCACAGTCAGAGGGACAGTATTGAGGGAATGCTGCACTGCCAGATGGTCAGTACTGGGGGTGTGCTGCACTGTCAGAGAGACAGTACTGAGGGAATGCTGCACTGCCAAAGGGTCAGTACTGAGCGAAAGCTGCACAGTCAGAGGGACAGTACTGAGGGAATGCTGCACTGTCAGACGGTCAGTACTGAAGCAGTGCCGCACTGTCAGAGGGCTAGTACTGAAGCATTGCCGCAGTGTCAGAGGCTCAGTACTGACGGAGTGCTGCACTGTCAGAGGGTCAGTACTGAGGAGCGCTGCACTGTCAGAGGGACAGTACTGAGGGAGTGCTGCACTGTCAGAGGGTCAGTACTGAGCGAGTGCTGCACTGTCAGAGGGACAGTACTGAGGGAATGCAGCACTGTCAGACGGTCAGTACTGAAGCAGTGCCGCACTGTCAGAGGGTTAGTAGTGAAGCATTGCCGCAGTGTCAGACAGTCAGTACTGAGGGAGTGCTGCACTGTCAGAGAGACAGTACTGAGGAAATGCTGCACTGCCAGAGGGACAGTACTGAGCGAGTGCTGCATTGTGAGAGGATCAGTACTGAGGGAATGCTGCACTGTCAGAGGGTCAGTACTGAGGGAGTGCCGCACTGTCAGAGGGTCATGACTGAGGGAATGCTGCACTGTCAGAGAGTCAGTAAAGACGGAGTGCTGCATAGTGAGAGGAACAGTACTGAGGGAATGCTGCACGGTCAGAGAGACAGTACTGAGGGAGTGCTGCACTGTCAGAGGGTCAGTACTGAGGGAGTGCTGCACTGTCAGAGGGTCAGTACTGAGGGAGTGCTGCACTGTCAGAGGAACAGAATTGAGGGAGCGCTGCACAGTCAGAGGGACAGTACTGATGGAGTGCTGCACTGTCAGAGGGTCAGTACTGAGGGATTGCTGCACTGTCAGAGGGTCAGTACTGAGGGAGTGCTGCACAGTCAAAGGGACAGTACTGAGGGAATGCTGCACTGTCAGAGGGTCAGTACTGAGGGAGTGCCGCACTGTCAGAGGGTTAGTACTGAAGCATTGCCGCAGTGTCAGAGGGTCAGTACTGAGGGAGTGCTGAACTGTCAGAGGGTCAGTACTGAGGGAGTGCTGCACTGTCAGAGGAACAGAATTGAGGGAGCGCTGCACAGTCAGAGGGACAGTACTGATGGAGTGCTGCACTGTCAGAGGGTCAGTACTGAGGGATTGCTGCACTGTCAGCGGGTCAGTACTGAGGGAGTGCTGCACAGTCAAAGGGGCAGTACTGAGGGAATGCTGCACTGTCAGAGGGTCAGTACTGAGGGAGTGCCGCACTGTCAGAGGGTTAGTACAGAAGCATTGCCGCAGTGTCAGAGGGACAGTACTGAGGGAGTGCTGAACTGTCAGAGGGTCAGTACTGAGGGAGTGCTGTACTGACAGAGGGACAGCACTGAGGGAATGCTGCACTGTCAGAGGGACAGTACTGAGGGAATGCTGCACTGTCAGATAGACAGTACTGAGGGAGTGCTGCACCGTCAGAGGATCAGTACTGACGGAGTGCTGCACTATCAGAGGGTCAGCACTGAGGGAACGCTACATGTCAGAGGGTCAGTATTGAGGGAGTTCTGCACTGTCAGAGAGTAAGTATTGAGGGAGAGCAGTACTGTCAGAGGGTCAGCACTGTGGAGTGCTGCACTGTGAGAGGAACAGTACTGAGGGAGTGCTGCACTGTCAGAGGGTAAGTACTGAGGGAGTGCTGCACTGTCACAGGAAGAGTACTGAGGGCGCGCTGCACTGTCAGAGGGTCAGCACTGAGGAGTACTGCACTGTCACAGGAACAGTACTGAAAGCGCGCTGCACTGTCAGAGGGTCAGTACTGAGGGAGCGCTGCACTGTCAGAGGGTCAGTACTGAGGTAGTGCTGCATAGTCAGAGGGACAGTACTGAGGGAATGCTGCACTGTCAGAGAGACAGTAATCAGGAAATGCTGCACCGTCAGTCGGTCAGTACTGAGGGAGTGCTGCACTGTCAGAGGGTCAGTACTGACGGAGTGCTGCACTGTCAGAGGGTCAGTACTGAGGGAGCGCTGCACTGTCAGAGGAACAGAACTGAGGGAGCGCTGCACAGTCAGAGGGTCAGTACTGATGGAGTGCTGCACTGTCAGAGGGTCAGTACTGAGGGAGTGCTGCACAGTCAGAGGGACAATACTAAAGGAATACTGCACTCTCAGAGGGTCAGTACTGAGGGAGTGCCGCAATGTCAGAAGGTTAGTACTGAAGGATTGCTGCAGTGTCAGAGGGTCAGTACTGAGGGAGAGCTGCACTATCCAAGGGTCAGTACTGAGGGAGTGCTGCACTGACAGAGGGACAGTACTGAGGGAATGCTGCACTGTCAGAGAGACAGTACTGAGGGAATGCTGCACTGTCAGAGGGACAGTACTGAGGGAATGCTGCACTGTCAGAGAGACAGTACTGAGGGAATGGTGCACTGTCAGAGAGACAGTACTGAGGGAGGGCCAAACTGTCAGATGGTCAGTACTGAGGGAGTGCTGCACCGTCAGAGGATCAGTACTGACGGAGTGCTGCACTATCAGAGGGTCAACACTGAGGGAGTGCTGCACTGTCAGAGGGTAAGTATTGAGGGAGAGCAGTAATGTCAGAGGGTCAGAACTGAGGGAGTGCTGCACTGTGAGAGGGTCAGTACTGACGGAGTGCTGCACTATCAGACGCTCAGTACTGAGGGAGTGCTGCACAGTCAGAGGGACAGTATTGAGGGAATGCTGCACTGCCAGATGGTCAGTACTGGGGGAGTGCTGCACTGTCAGAGAGACAGTACTGAGGGAATGCTGCACTGCCAAAGGGTCAGTACTGAGCGAAAGCTGCACAGTCAGAGGGACAGTACTGAGGGAATGCTGCACTGTCAGACGGTCAGTACTGAAGCAGTGCCGCACTGTCAGAGGGCTAGTACTGAAGCATTGCCGCAGTGTCAGAGGCTCAGTACTGACGGAGTGCTGCACTGTCAGAGGGTCAGTACTGAGGAGCGCTGCACTGTCAGAGGGACAGTACTGAGGGAGTGCTGCACTGTCAGAGGGTCAGTACTGAGCGAGTGCTGCACTGTCAGAGGGACAGTACTGAGGGAATGCAGCACTGTCAGACGGTCAGTACTGAAGCAGTGCCGCACTGTCAGAGGGTTAGTAGTGAAGCATTGCCGCAGTGTCAGACAGTCAGTACTGAGGGAGTGCTGCACTGTCAGAGAGACAGTACTGAGGAAATGCTGCACTGCCAGAGGGACAGTACTGAGCGAGTGCTGCATTGTGAGAGGATCAGTACTGAGGGAATGCTGCACTGTCAGAGGGTCAGTACTGAGGGAGTGCCGCACTGTCAGAGGGTCATGACTGAGGGAATGCTGCACTGTCAGAGAGTCAGTAAAGACGGAGTGCTGCATAGTGAGAGGAACAGTACTGAGGGAATGCTGCACGGTCAGAGAGACAGTACTGAGGGAGTGCTGCACTGTCAGAGGGTCAGTACTGAGGGAGTGCTGCACTGTCAGAGGGTCAGTACTGAGGGAGTGCTGCACTGTCAGAGGAACAGAATTGAGGGAGCGCTGCACAGTCAGAGGGACAGTACTGATGGAGTGCTGCACTGTCAGAGGGTCAGTACTGAGGGATTGCTGCACTGTCAGAGGGTCAGTACTGAGGGAGTGCTGCACAGTCAAAGGGACAGTACTGAGGGAATGCTGCACTGTCAGAGGGTCAGTACTGAGGGAGTGCCGCACTGTCAGAGGGTTAGTACTGAAGCATTGCCGCAGTGTCAGAGGGTCAGTACTGAGGGAGTGCTGAACTGTCAGAGGGTCAGTACTGAGGGAGTGCTGTACTGACAGAGGGACAGCACTGAGGGAATGCTGCACTGTCAGAGGGACAGTACTGAGGGAATGCTGCACTGTCAGATAGACAGTACTGACGGAGTGCTGCACTATCAGAGGGTCAGCACTGAGGGAACGCTACATGTCAGAGGGTCAGTATTGAGGGAGTTCTGCACTGTCAGAGGTTAAGTACTGAGGGAAAGCTGTACTGTCAGAGGGTCAGCACTGAGGAGTGCTGCACTGTGAGAGGAACAGTACTGAGGGAGCGCTGCACTGTCAGAGAGTAAGTACTGAGGGAGTGCTGCACTGTCACAGGAACAGTACTGAGGGCGCACTGCACTGTCAGAGCGTCAGTACTGAGGAGTACTGCACTGTCACAGGAACAGTACTGAGAGCGCGCTGCACTGTCAGAGGGTCAGTACTGAGGGAGCGCTGCACTGTCAGAGGGACAGTACTGAGGGAATGCTGCACTGTCAGAGAGACAGTAATCAGGAAATGCTGCACTGTCAGTCGGTCAGTACTGAGGGATTGCTGCACTGTCAGAGGGTCAGTACTGATGGAGTGCTACACTGTCAGAGGGTCAGTACTGAGGGAGTGCTACACTGTCCGAGGGTCAGTACTGAGGGAGTGCTGCACTGTCAGAGGAACAGAACTGAGGGAGCGCTGCACAGTCAGAGGGTCAGTACTGATGGAGTGCTGCACTGTCAGAGGGTCAGTACTGAGGGAGTGCTGCACAGTCAGAGGGACAATACTAAAAGAATGCTGCACTCTCAGAGGGTCAGTACTGAAGCAGTGCCGCACTGTCAGAGGGTTAGTAGTGAAGCATTGCCGCAGTGTCAGACAGTCAGTACTGAGGGAGTGCTGCACTGTCAGAGAGACAGTACTGAGGAAATGCTGCACTGCCAGAGGGACAGTACTGAGCGAGTGCTGCATTGTGAGAGGATCAGTACTGAGGGAATGCTGCACTGTCAGAGGGTCAGTACTGAGGGAGTGCCGCACTGTCAGACGGTCAGTACTGAGGGAATGCTGCACTGTGAGAGAGTCAGTACAGACGGAGTGCTGCATAGTGAGAGGATCAGTACTGAAGGAGTGCTGCACTGTCAGAGGGTCAGCACTGAGGAGTGCTGCACTGTCACAGGAACAGTACTGAGGGAGTGCTGCACAGTCAGAGGGACAGTAGTGAGGGAATGCTGCACGGTCAGAGAGACAGTACTGAGGAAATGCTGCACTGCCAGAGGGTCAGTACTGAGCGAGTGCTGCACTGTCAGAGGGACAGCACTGAGGGAATGCTGCACTGTCAGGTGGTCAGTACTGAGGGAGTGCTGCACTGTCAGAGGGTCAGTACTGAGGGAGTGCTGCACTGTCAGAGGGTCAGTACTGAGGGAGTGCTGCACTGTCAGAGGAACAGAATTGAGGGAGCGCTGCACAGTCAGAGGGACAGTACTGATGGAGTGCTGCACTGTCAGAGGGTCAGTACTGAGGGATTGCTGCACTGTCAGCGGGTCAGTACTGAGGGAGTGCTGCACAGTCAAAGGGGCAGTACTGAGGGAATGCTGCACTGTCAGAGGGTCAGTACTGAGGGAGTGCCGCACTGTCAGAGGGTTAGTACAGAAGCATTGCCGCAGTGTCAGAGGGTCAGTACTGAGGGAGTGCTGAACTGTCAGAGGGTCAGTACTGAGGGAGTGCTGTACTGACAGAGGGACAGCACTGAGGGAATGCTGCACTGTCAGAGGGACAGTACTGAGGGAATGCTGCACTGTCAGATAGACAGTACTGAGGGAGTGCTGCACCGTCAGAGGATCAGTACTGACGGAGTGCTGCACTATCAGAGGGTCAGCACTGAGGGAACGCTACATGTCAGAGGGTCAGTATTGAGGGAGTTCTGCACTGTCAGAGAGTAAGTATTGAGGGAGAGCAGTACTGTCAGAGGGTCAGCACTGTGGAGTGCTGCACTGTGAGAGGAACAGTACTGAGGGAGTGCTGCACTGTCAGAGGGTAAGTACTGAGGGAGTGCTGCACTGTCACAGGAAGAGTACTGAGGGCGCGCTGCACTGTCAGAGGGTCAGCACTGAGGAGTACTGCACTGTCACAGGAACAGTACTGAAAGCGCGCTGCACTGTCAGAGGGTCAGTACTGAGGGAGCGCTGCACTGTCAGAGGGTCAGTACTGAGGTAGTGCTGCATAGTCAGAGGGACAGTACTGAGGGAATGCTGCACTGTCAGAGAGACAGTAATCAGGAAATGCTGCACTGTCAGTCGGTCAGTACTGAGGGAGTGCTGCACTGTCAGAGGGTCAGTACTGACGGAGTGCTGCACTGTCAGAGGGTCAGTACTGAGGGAGCGCTGCACTGTCAGAGGAACAGAACTGAGGGAGCGCTGCACAGTCAGAGGGTCAGTACTGATGGAGTGCTGCACTGTCAGAGGGTCAGTACTGAGGGAGTGCTGCACAGTCAGAGGGACAATACTAAAGGAATACTGCACTCTCAGAGGGTCAGTACTGAGGGAGTGCCGCAATGTCAGAAGGTTAGTACTGAAGGATTGCTGCAGTGTCAGAGGGTCAGTACTGAGGGAGAGCTGCACTATCCAAGGGTCAGTACTGAGGGAGTGCTGCACTGACAGAGGGACAGTACTGAGGGAATGCTGCACTGTCAGAGAGACAGTACTGAGGGAATGCTGCACTGTCAGAGGGACAGTACTGAGGGAATGCTGCACTGTCAGAGAGACAGTACTGAGGGAATGGTGCACTGTCAGAGAGACAGTACTGAGGGAGGGCCAAACTGTCAGATGGTCAGTACTGAGGGAGTGCTGCACCGTCAGAGGATCAGTACTGACGGAGTGCTGCACTATCAGAGGGTCAACACTGAGGGAGTGCTGCACTGTCAGAGGGTAAGTATTGAGGGAGAGCAGTAATGTCAGAGGGTCAGAACTGAGGGAGTGCTGCACTGTGAGAGGGTCAGTACTGACGGAGTGCTGCACTATCAGACGCTCAGTACTGAGGGAGTGCTGCACAGTCAGAGGGACAGTATTGAGGGAATGCTGCACTGCCAGATGGTCAGTACTGGGGGAGTGCTGCACTGTCAGAGAGACAGTACTGAGGGAATGCTGCACTGCCAAAGGGTCAGTACTGAGCGAAAGCTGCACAGTCAGAGGGACAGTACTGAGGGAATGCTGCACTGTCAGACGGTCAGTACTGAAGCAGTGCCGCACTGTCAGAGGGCTAGTACTGAAGCATTGCCGCAGTGTCAGAGGCTCAGTACTGACGGAGTGCTGCACTGTCAGAGGGTCAGTACTGAGGAGCGCTGCACTGTCAGAGGGACAGTACTGAGGGAGTGCTGCACTGTCAGAGGGTCAGTACTGAGCGAGTGCTGCACTGTCAGAGGGACAGTACTGAGGGAATGCAGCACTGTCAGACGGTCAGTACTGAAGCAGTGCCGCACTGTCAGAGGGTTAGTAGTGAAGCATTGCCGCAGTGTCAGACAGTCAGTACTGAGGGAGTGCTGCACTGTCAGAGAGACAGTACTGAGGAAATGCTGCACTGCCAGAGGGACAGTACTGAGCGAGTGCTGCATTGTGAGAGGATCAGTACTGAGGGAATGCTGCACTGTCAGAGGGTCAGTACTGAGGGAGTGCCGCACTGTCAGAGGGTCATGACTGAGGGAATGCTGCACTGTCAGAGAGTCAGTAAAGACGGAGTGCTGCATAGTGAGAGGAACAGTACTGAGGGAATGCTGCACGGTCAGAGAGACAGTACTGAGGGAGTGCTGCACTGTCAGAGGGTCAGTACTGAGGGAGTGCTGCACTGTCAGAGGGTCAGTACTGAGGGAGTGCTGCACTGTCAGAGGAACAGAATTGAGGGAGCGCTGCACAGTCAGAGGGACAGTACTGATGGAGTGCTGCACTGTCAGAGGGTCAGTACTGAGGGATTGCTGCACTGTCAGAGGGTCAGTACTGAGGGAGTGCTGCACAGTCAAAGGGACAGTACTGAGGGAATGCTGCACTGTCAGAGGGTCAGTACTGAGGGAGTGCCGCACTGTCAGAGGGTTAGTACTGAAGCATTGCCGCAGTGTCAGAGGGTCAGTACTGAGGGAGTGCTGAACTGTCAGAGGGTCAGTACTGAGGGAGTGCTGTACTGACAGAGGGACAGCACTGAGGGAATGCTGCACTGTCAGAGGGACAGTACTGAGGGAATGCTGCACTGTCAGATAGACAGTACTGACGGAGTGCTGCACTATCAGAGGGTCAGCACTGAGGGAACGCTACATGTCAGAGGGTCAGTATTGAGGGAGTTCTGCACTGTCAGAGGTTAAGTACTGAGGGAAAGCTGTACTGTCAGAGGGTCAGCACTGAGGAGTGCTGCACTGTGAGAGGAACAGTACTGAGGGAGCGCTGCACTGTCAGAGAGTAAGTACTGAGGGAGTGCTGCACTGTCACAGGAACAGTACTGAGGGCGCACTGCACTGTCAGAGCGTCAGTACTGAGGAGTACTGCACTGTCACAGGAACAGTACTGAGAGCGCGCTGCACTGTCAGAGGGTCAGTACTGAGGGAGCGCTGCACTGTCAGAGGGACACTACTGAGGGAATGCTGCACTGTCAGAGAGACAGTAATCAGGAAATGCTGCACTGTCAGTCGGTCAGTACTGAGGGATTGCTGCACTGTCAGAGGGTCAGTACTGATGGAGTGCTACACTGTCAGAGGGTCAGTACTGAGGGAGTGCTACACTGTCAGAGGGTCAGTACTGAGGGAGTGCTGCACTGTCAGAGGAACAGAACTGAGGGAGCGCTGCACAGTCAGAGGGTCAGTACTGATGGAGTGCTGCACTGTCAGAGGGTCAGTACTGAGGGAGTGCTGCACAGTCAGAGGGACAATACTAAAGGAATGCTGCACTCTCAGAGGGTCAGTACTGAGGGAGTGCCGCAATGTCAGAGGGTCAGTACTGAAGAATTGCTGCAGTGTCAGAGGGTCAGTACTGAGGGAGAGCTGCACTATCCAAGGGTCAGTACTGAGGGAGTGCTGCAATGACAGAGGGACAGTACTGAGGGAATGCTGCACTGTCAGAGGGACAGTACTGAGGGAATGCTGCACTGTCAGAGAGAGAGTACTGAGGGAGGGCCAAACTGTCAGATGGTCAGTACTGAGGGAGTGCTGCACCGTCAGAGGATCAGTACTGACGGAGTGCTGCACTATCAGAGGGTCAGCATTGAGGGAGTGCTGCACTGTCAGAGGGTAAGTATTGAGGGAGAGCAGTACTGTCAGAGGGTCAGAACTGAGGGAGTGCTGCACTGTGAGAGGGTCAGTACTGACGGAGTGCTGCACTATCAGACGCTCAGTACTGAGGGAGTGCTGCACAGTCAGAGGGACAGTATTGAGGGAATGCTGCACTGCCAGATGGTCAGTACTGGGGGAGTGCTGCACTGTCAGAGAGACAGTACTGAGGGAATGCTGCAATGCCAGAGGGTCAGTACTAAGCGAGTGCTGCACTGTCAGAGGGACAGCACTGAGGGAATGCTGCACTGTCAGACGGTCAGTACTGAGGGTGGTGCTGCACTGTCAGAGGGCGAGAATTGACGGAATGCTGCACTGTCAGTCGGTCAGTACTGAGGGTGTGCTGCACTGTCAGAGGGTCAGTACTGATGGAGTGCTGCACTGTTAGAGGGTCAGTACTGAAGGAGTGCTGCACTGTCAGAGGAACAGAACTGAGGGAGCGCTGCACAGTCAGAGGGTCAGTACTGATGGAGTGCTGCACTGTCAGAGGGTCAGTACTGAGGGAGTGCTGCACAGTCAGACGGACAGTACTGAGGGAATGCTGCACTGTGAGATGGTCAGTACTGAAGCATTGTCGCAGTGTCAGAGGGTCAGTACTGAGGGAGTGCTGCACTGTCAGAGAGTCAGTGCAGACGGAGTGCTGCATTGTGAGAGGATCAGTACTGAGGGAGTGCTGCACTGTCAGAGGAACAGTACTGAGGGAGCGCTGCACTGACAGAGGGACAGTACTGAGGGAATGCTGCACTGTCAGATGGACAGTACTGAGGGAATGCTGCACTGTCAGAGAGACAGTACTGAGGGAGGGCCAAACTGTCAGATGGTCAGTAAGGAGGGAGTGCTGCACCGTCAGAGGATCAGTACTGACGGAGTGCTGCACTATCAGAGGGTCAGCACTGAGGGAGTGCTGCACTGTCAGAGGGTAAGTATTGAGGGAGAGCAGTACTGTCAGAGGGTCAGAACTGAGGGAGTGCTGCACTGTGAGAGGGTCAGTACTGACGGAGTGCTGCACTATCAGACGCTCAGTACTGAGGGAGTGCTGCACAGTCAGAGGGACAGTATTGAGGGAATGCTGCACTGCCAGATGGTCAGTTCTGGGGGAGTGCTGCACTGTCAGAGAGACAGTACTGAGGGAATGCTGCACTGCCAAAGGGTCAGCACTGAGCGAAAGCTGCACTGTCAGAGGGACAGTACTGAGGGAATGCTGCACAGTCAGACGGTCAGTACTGAAGCAGTGCCGCACTGTCAGAGGGTTAGTACTGATGCATTGCCGCAGTGTCAGAGGGTCAGTAATGATGGAGTGCTGCACTGTCAGAGGGTCAGCACTGAGGAGTGCTGCACTGTCAGAGGAACAGTACTGAGGGAGTGCTGCACTGTCAGAGGAACAGTACTGAGGGAGTACTGCAATGACAGAGGGACAGTCCTGAGGGAATGCTGCACTGCCAGATGGTCAGTACTGAGCGAGTGCTGCACTGTCAGAGGGATAGTACTGAGGGAATGCTGCACTGTGAGATGGTCAGTACTGAAGCATTGTCGCAGTGTCAGAGGGTCAGTACTGAGGGAGTGCTGCACTGTCAGAGAGTCAGTGCAGACGGAGTGCTGCATTGTGAGAGGATCAGTACTGAGGGAGTGCTGCACTGTCAGAGGAACAGTACTGAGGGAGAGCTGCACTGTCAGAGGGTCAGTACTGAGGGAGCGCTGCACTGTCAGAGGGTCAGTACTGAGGGAGAGCTGCACTGTCAGAGAGTCAGTACAGAGGGAATGCTGCATTGTGAGAGGATCAGTACTGAAGGAGTGCTGCACTGTCAGAGGGTCAGCACTGAGGAGGGCTGCACTGTCAGAGGAACAGTACTGAGGGAGCGCTGCACTGTCAGAGGGTCAGTACTGAGAGAGTGCTGCACTGTCAGAGGGTCAGTACTGAGCAAGTGCTGCACTGTCAGAGGGACAGTACTGAGGGAATGCTGCACTGTCAGAGAGACAGTAGTGAGGAAATCCTGCACTGCCAGAGGGTCAGTACTGAGCGAGTGCTGCACTGTCAGAGGGTCAGTACTGAGAGAGTGCTGCACTGTCAGAGGGTCAGTACTGAGCAAGTGCTGCACTGTCAGAGGGACAGTACTGAGGGAATGCTGCACTGTCAGAGAGACAGTAGTGAGGAAATGCTGCACTGCCAGAGGGTCAGTACTGAGCGAGTGCTGCACTGTCAGAGGGACAGCACTGAGGGAATGCTGCACTGTCAGACGGTCAGTACTGAGGGAGTGCTGCACTTTCAGAGGGTGACGACTGACGGAGTGCTGCACTGTCAGAGGGTCAGTACTGATGGAGCGCTGCACTGTCTGAGTGTCAGTACAGAGGGAGTGCTGCACTGTCAGAGGGTCAGTACTGAGGGAGCGCTGCACAGTCAGAGGGACAGCACTGAGGGAGGGCCGCACTGTCAGGTGGTCAGTACTGAGGGAGTGCTGCACCGTCAGATGATCAGTACTGACGGAGTGCTGCACTATCAGAGGGTCAGCACTGAGGGAGTGCTGCACTGTCAGAGGGTCAGTATTGAGGGAACGCTACATGTCAGAGGGTCAGCACTGAGGGAGCGCGGCACTGTGAGAGGTTAAGAATTGAGGGAGAGCAGTACTGCCAGAAGGTCAGCACTGAGGGAGTGCTGCACTGTGAGAGGGTGACTACTGACGGAGTGCTGCACAGGCAGAGGGACAGTAGTGAGGGAATGCTGCACTGCCAGATGGTCAGTACTGGGGGAGTGCTGCACTGTCAGAGAGACAGTACTGAGGGAATGCTGCACTGCCAAAGGGTCAGTACTGAGCGAGCGCTGCACAGTCAGAGGGACAGTACTGAGGGAATGCTGCACTGTCAGACGGTCAGTACTGAAGCAGCGCTGCAATGTCAGAGGGTCAGTACTGACAGAGTGCTGCACTGTCAGAGGGTCAGCACTGAGGAGTGCTGCACTGTCAGAGGAACAGTACTGAGGGAATGCGGCACTGTCAGAGGGTCAGCACTGAGGAGTGCTGCACTGTCAGAGGAACAGTACTGAGGGAGCGCTGAACAGTCAGAGGTTCAGTACTGAGGGAGCGCTGCACTGTCAGAGGGTCAGTACTGAGGGAGTGCTGCACTGTCAGAGGGTCAGTACTGAGCGAGTGCTGCACTGTCAGAGGGATAGTACTGAGGGAATGCTGCACTGCCAGAGGGACAGTACTGAGGAAGTACCGCACTGACAGACGGTCAGTACTGAGGGAATGCTGCACTGTCATAGAGTCAGTACTGAAGGAGTGCTGCAATGTCAGATGGTCAGTACTGAGGGAATGCTGCACTGTCAGAGAGTCAGTACAGACGGAGTGCTGCATAGTGAGAGGGACAGCACTGAGGAGTGCTGCACTGTGAGAGGAACAGTACTGAGGGAACGCTGCACTGTCAGAGGGTAAGTACTGAGGGAGTGTTGCACTGTCACAGGAACAGTACCGAGGGCGCGCTGCACTGTCAGAGGGTCAGTACTGAGGGATTGCTGCACTGTCAGAGGGTCAGTACTGATGGAGTGCTACACTGTCAGAGGGTCAGTACTGAGGGAGTGCTACACTGTCAGAGGGTCAGTACTGAGGGAGTGCTGCACTGTCAGAGGAACAGAACTGAGGGAGCGCTGCACAGTCAGAGGGTCAGTACTGATGGAGTGCTGCACTGTCAGAGGGTCAGTACTGAGGGAGTGCTGCACAGTCAGAGGGACAATACTAAAGGAATGCTGCACTCTCAGAGGGTCAGTACTGAGGGAGTGCCGCAATGTCAGAGGGTCAGTACTGAAGAATTGCTGCAGTGTCAGAGGGTCAGTACTGAGGGAGAGCTGCACTATCCAAGGGTCAGTACTGAGGGAGTGCTGCAATGACAGAGGGACAGTACTGAGGGAATGCTGCACTGTCAGAGGGACAGTACTGAGGGAATGCTGCACTGTCAGAGAGAGAGTACTGAGGGAGGGCCAAACTGTCAGATGGTCAGTACTGAGGGAGTGCTGCACCGTCAGAGGATCAGTACTGACGGAGTGCTGCACTATCAGAGGGTCAGCATTGAGGGAGTGCTGCACTGTCAGAGGGTAAGTATTGATGGAGAGCAGTACTGTCAGAGGGTCAGAACTGAGGGAGTGCTGCACTGTGAGAGGGTCAGTACTGACGGAGTGCTGCACTATCAGACGCTCAGTACTGAGGGAGTGCTGCACAGTCAGAGGGACAGTATTGAGGGAATGCTGCACTGCCAGATGGTCAGTACTGGGGGAGTGCTGCACTGTCAGAGAGACAGTACTGAGGGAATGCTGCAATGCCAGAGGGTCAGTTCTAAGCGAGTGCTGCACTGTCAGAGGGACAGCACTGAGGGAATGCTGCACTGTCAGACGGTCAGTACTGAGGGTGGTGCTGCACTGTCAGAGGGCGAGAATTGAGGGAATGCTGCACTGTCAGTCGGTCAGTACTGAGGGTGTGCTGCACTGTCAGAGGGTCAGTACTGATGGAGTGCTGCACTGTTAGAGGGTCAGTACTGAAGGAGTGCTGCACTGTAAGAGGGTCATACTGAAGGAGTGCTGCACTGTCAGAGGAACAGAACTGAGGGAGCGCTGCACAGTCAGAGGGTCAGTACTGATGGAGTGCTGCACTGTCAGAGGGTCAGTACTGAGGGAGTGCTGCACAGTCAGAGGGACAGTACTGAGGGAATGCTGCACTGTGAGATGGTCAGTACTGAAGCATTGTCGCAGTGTCAGAGGGTCAGTACTGAGGGAGTGCTGCACTGTCAGAGAGTCAGTGCAGACGGAGTGCTGCATTGTGAGAGGATCAGTACTGAGGGAGTGCTGCACCGTCAGAGGAACAGTACTGAGGGAGCGCTGCACTGACAGAGGGACAGTACTGAGGGAATGCTGCACTGTCAGATGGACAGTACTGAGGGAATGCTGCACTGTCAGAGAGACAGTACTGAGGGAGGGCCAAACTGTCAGATGGTCAGTAAGGAGGGAGTGCTGCACCGTCAGAGGATCAGTACTGACGGAGTGCGGCACTATCAGAGGGTCAGCACTGAGGGAGTGCTGCACTGTCAGAGGGTAAGTATTGAGGGAGAGCAGTACTGTCAGAGGGTCAGAACTGAGGGAGTGCTGCACTGTGAGAGGGTCAGTACTGACGGAGTGCTGCACTATCAGACGCTCAGTACTGAGGGAGTGCTGCACAGTCAGAGGGACAGTATTGAGGGAATGCTGCACTGCCAGATGGTCAGTACTGGGGGAGTGCTGCACTGTCAGAGAGACAGTACTGAGGGAATGCTGCACTGCCAAAGGGTCAGTACTGAGCGAAAGCTGCATTGTCAGAGGGACAGTACTGAGGGAATGCTGCACAGTCAGACGGTCAGTACTGAAGCAGTGCCGCACTGTCAGAGGGTTAGTACTGATGCATTGCCGCAGTGTCAGAGGGTCAGTAATGATGGAGTGCTGCACTGTCAGAGGGTCAGCACTGAGGAGTGCTGCACTGTCAGAGGAACAGTACTGAGGGAGTGCTGCACTGTCAGAGGAACAGTACTGAGGGAGTACTGCACTGACAGAGGGACAGTCCTGAGGGAATGCTGCACTGCCAGATGGTCAGTACTGAGGGAATGCTGCACTGTGAGATGGTCAGTACTGAAGCATTGTCGCAGTGTCAGAGGGTCAGTACTGAGGGAGTGCTGCACTGTCAGAGAGTCAGTGCAGACGGAGTGCTGCATTGTGAGAGGATCAGTACTGAGGGAGTGCTGCACTGTCAGAGGAACAGTACTGAGGGAGAGCTGCACTGTCAGAGGGTCAGTACTGAGGGAGCGCTGCACTGTCAGAGGGTCAGTACTGAGGGAGAGCTGCACTGTCAGAGAGTCAGTACAGAGGGAATGCTGCATTGTGAGAGGATCAGTACTGAAGGAGTGCTGCACTGTCAGAGGGTCAGCACTGAGGAGGGCTGCACTGTCAGAGGAACAGTACTGAGGGAGCGCTGCACTGTCAGAGGGTCAGTACTGAGAGAGTGCTGCACTGTCAGAGGGTCAGTACTGAGCAAGTGCTGCACTGTCAGAGGGACAGTACTGAGGGAATGCTGCACTGTCAGAGAGACAGTAGTGAGGAAATGCTGCACTGCCAGAGGGTCAGTACTGAGCGAGTGCTGCACTGTCAGAGGGTCAGTACTGAGAGAGTGCTGCACTGTCAGAGGGTCAGTACTGAGCAAGTGCTGCACTGTCAGAGGGACAGTACTGAGGGAATGCTGCACTGTCAGAGAGACAGTAGTGAGGAAATGCTGCACTGCCAGAGGGTCAGTACTGAGCGAGTGCTGCACTGTCAGAGGGACAGCACTGAGGGAATGCTGCACTGTCAGACGGTCAGTACTGAGGGAGTGCTGCACTGTCAGAGGGTGACGACTGACGGAGTGCTGCACTGTCAGAGGGTCAGTACTGATGGAGCGCTGCACTGTCTGAGTGTCAGTACAGAGGGAGTGCTGCACTGTCAGAGGGTCAGTACTGAGGGAGCGCTGCACAGTCAGAGGGACAGCACTGAGGGAGGGCCGCACTGTCAGGTGGTCAGTACTGAGGGAGTGCTGCACCGTCAGATGATCAGTACTGACGGAGTGCTGCACTATCAGAGGGTCAGCACTGAGGGAGTGCTGCACTGTCAGAGGGTCAGTATTGAGGGAACGCTACATGTCAGAGGGTCAGCACTGAGGGAGCGCGGCACTGTCAGAGGTTAAGAATTGAGGGAGAGCAGTACTGTCAGAAGGTCAGCACTGAGGGAGTGCTGCACTGTGAGAGGGTGACTACTGACGGAGTGCTGCACAGGCAGAGGGACAGTACTGAGGGAATGCTGCACTGCCAGATGGTCAGTACTGGGGGAGTGCTGCACTGTCAGAGAGAAAGTACTGAGGGAATGCTGCACTGCCAAAGGGTCAGTACTGAGCGAGCGCTGCACAGTCAGAGGGACAGTACTGAGGGAATGCTGCACTGTCAGACGGTCAGTACTGAAGCAGCGCTGCAATGTCAGAGGGTCAGTACTGACAGAGTGCTGCACTGTCAGAGGGTCAGCACTGAGGAGTGCTGCACTGTCAGAGGAACAGTACTGAGGGAATGCGGCACTGTCAGAGGGTCAGCACTGAGGAGTGCTGCACTGTCAGAGGAACAGTACTGAGGGAGCGCTGAACAGTCAGAGGTTCAGTACTGAGGGAGCGCTGCACTGTCAGAGGGTCAGTACTGAGGGAGTGCTGCACTGTCAGAGGGTCAGTACTGAGCGAGTGCTGCACTGTCAGAGGGATAGTACTGAGGGAATGCTGCACTGCCAGAGGGACAGTACTGAGGAAGTACCGCACTGTCAGACGGTCAGTACTGAGGGAATGCTGCACTGTCATAGAGTCAGTACTGAAGGAGTGCTGCAATGTCAGATGGTCAGTACTGAGGGAATGCTGCACTGTCAGAGAGTCAGTACAGACGGAGTGCTGCATAGTGAGAGGGACAGCACTGAGGAGTGCTGCACTGTGAGAGGAACAGTACTGAGGGAACGCTGCACTGTCAGAGGGTAAGTACTGAGGGAGTGTTGCACTGTCACAGGAACAGTACCGAGGGCGCGCTGCACTGTCAGAGGGTCAGTACTGAGGGAGCGCTGAACTGTCAGAGGGTCAGGACTGAGGAGTGCTGCACTGTCACAGGAACAGTACTGAGGGAGCGCTGCACTGTCAGAGGGTCAGCACTGAGGAGTGATGCACTGTCACAGGAACAGTACTGAGAGCGCGTTGCACTGTCAGAGGGTAAGTACTGAGGGAATGCTGCACTGTCAGACGGTCAGTACTGAGGGAGTGCTGCACTGTCAGAGGGCGAGAACTGAGGGAATGCTGCACTGTCAGTCGGTCAGTACTGAGGGTGTGCTGCACTGTCAGAGGGTCAGTACTGATGGAGTGCTGCACTGTCAGAGGAACAGAACTGAGGGAGCGCTGCACAGTCAGAGGGTCAGTACTGATGGAGTGCTGCACTGTCAGAGGGTCAGTACTGAGGGAGTGCTGCACAGTCAGAGGGACAGTACTAAGGGAATGCTGCACTGTCAGAGGGTCAGTACTGAGGGAGTGCCGCAATGTCAGAGGGTTAGTACTGAAGGATTGCTGCAGTGTCAGAGGGTCAGTACTGAAGGAGTGCTACACTATCCAAGGGTCAGTACTGAGGGAGTGCTGCACTGTCAGAGGGTAAGTACTGAGGGAATGCTATACTGTCAGAGGGTCAGCACTGAGGGAGCGCTGCACTGTCAGAGGGTAAGAATTGAGGCTCAGCAGTACTGTCAGAGGGTCAGCACTGAGGGAGTGCTGCACTGTGAGAGGGTCAGTACTGACGGAGTGCTGCACTATCAGATGGTCAGTACTGAGCGAGCGCTGCACAGTCAGAGGGACAGTACTGAGGGAATGCTGCACTGCCAGATGGGCAGTACTGGGGGAGTGCTGCACAGTCAGAGGGACAGTACTGAGGGAATGCTGCACTGTCAGACGGTCAGTACTGATGGAGAGCTCCACTGTCAGAGGGTCAGTACTGAGGGAGTGCTGCACTGACAGAGGGACAGTACTGAGGGAATTTTGCACTGTCAGACGGTCAGTACTGAAGCATTGTCGCAGTGTCAGAGGGTTAGTACTGATGCATTGCCGCAGTGTCAGAGGGTCAGTACTGACAGAGTGCTGCACTGTCAGAGGGTCAGTACTGACAGAGTGCTGCACTGACAAATGGACAGTACTGAGGGAATGCTGCACTGTCAGAGAGACCGTACTGAGGAAATGCTGCACTGCCAGAGGGTCAATACTGAGCGAGTGCTGCACTGTCAGAGGGTCAGCACTGAGGAGTGCTGCACTGTCACAGGAACAAAACTGAGTGCGCGCGGCACTGTCAGAGGGTCAGTACTGAGGGAGCTTTTCACTGTCAGAGGGTCAGTACTGATGGAGTGCTGCACTGTCAGAAGGTCAGTACTGAGGGAGTGCTGCACAGTCAGAGGGACAGCACTGACGGAAAGCTGCACTGTCAGACGGTCAGTATTGAGGCAGTGCTGCACTGTCAGAGGGACAGCACTGAGGGAATGCTGCACTGTCAGACGGTCGGTACTGAGGGAGAGCTGCACTGTCAGAGGGTCAGTACTGAAGCATTGCCGCAGTGTCAGAGGGTCAGTACTGAGGGAGTGCTGTACTGACAGAGGGACAGTACTGAGGGAATGCTGCACTGTCAGACGGTCAGTACTGAAGCATTGTCGCAGTGTCAGATTGTCAGTACTGACGGAGTGCTGCACTGTCAGATGGTCAGTACTGATGGAGTGCTGCATTGTCAGTGAGTCAGTACTGAGGGAGTGCTACAATGTCAGAGGGTCAGTACTGAGGGAGTGCTGCACTGACAAAGGGACAGTACTGAGGGAATGCTGCACTGTCAGAGAGACCGTACTGAGGAAATGCTGCACTGCCAGAGGGTCAATACTGAGCGAGTGCTGCACTGTCAGAGGGACAGCACTGAGGGAATGCTGCACTGTCAGACGGTCAGTACTGAGGAAGTGCTGCACTGTCAGAGGGTCAGTATTGACGGAGTGCTGCACTGTCAGAGGGTCAGTACTGAGGGAGAGCTGCACTGTCAGAGGAACAGCACTGAGGGAGCGCTGCACAGTCAGAGGGTCAGTACTGATTGAGTGCTGCACTGTCAGAGGGTCAGTACTGAGGGAGTGCTGCACAGTGAGAGGGACAGTACTGAGGGAATGCTGCCCTGTCAGAGGGTCAGTACTGAGGGAGTGCTGCACTGTCAGAGGGTTAGTACTGAAGTATTGCCGCAGTGTCAGAGGGTCAGTACTGAGAGAGTGCTGCACTGTCAGAGAGACAGTACTGAGGGAATGCTAGACTGTCAGAGGGTCAGTACTGAGGGAGTGCTGCACTGACAGAGGGACAGTACTGAGGGAATTTTGCACTGTCAGACGGTCAGTACTGAAGCATTGTCGCAGTGTCAGAGGGTTAGTACTGATGCATTGCCGCAGTGTCAGAGGGTCAGTACTGACAGAGTGCTGCACTGTCAGAGGGTCAGTACTGACAGAGTGCTGCACTGACAAATGGACAGTACTGAGGGAATGCTGCACTGTCAGAGAGACCGTACTGAGGAAATGCTGCACTGCCAGAGGGTCAATACTGAGCGAGTGCTGCACTGTCAGAGGGTCAGCACTGAGGAGTGCTGCACTGTCACAGGAACAAAACTGAGTGCGCGCGGCACTGTCAGAGGGTCAGTACTGAGGGAGCTTTTCACTGTCAGAGGGTCAGTACTGATGGAGTGCTGCACTGTCAGAAGGTCAGTACTGAGGGAGTGCTGCACAGTCAGAGGGACAGCACTGACGGAAAGCTGCACTGTCAGACGGTCAGTATTGAGGCAGTGCTGCACTGTCAGAGGGACAGCACTGAGGGAATGCTGCACTGTCAGACGGTCGGTACTGAGGGAGAGCTGCACTGTCAGAGGGTCAGTACTGAAGCATTGCCGCAGTGTCAGAGGGTCAGTACTGAGGGAGTGCTGTACTGACAGAGGGACAGTACTGAGGGAATGCTGCACTGTCAGACGGTCAGTACTGAAGCATTGTCGCAGTGTCAGATTGTCAGTACTGACGGAGTGCTGCACTGTCAGATGGTCAGTACTGATGGAGTGCTGCATTGTCAGTGAGTCAGTACTGAGGGAGTGCTACAATGTCAGAGGGTCAGTACTGAGGGAGTGCTGCACTGACAAAGGGACAGTACTGAGGGAATGCTGCACTGTCAGAGAGACCGTACTGAGGAAATGCTGCACTGCCAGAGGGTCAATACTGAGCGAGTGCTGCACTGTCAGAGGGACAGCACTGAGGGAATGCTGCACTGTCAGACGGTCAGTACTGAGGAAGTGCTGCACTGTCAGAGGGTCAGTATTGACGGAGTGCTGCACTGTCAGAGGGTCAGTACTGAGGGAGAGCTGCACTGTCAGAGGAACAGCACTGAGGGAGCGCTGCACAGTCAGAGGGTCAGTACTGATTGAGTGCTGCACTGTCAGAGGGTCAGTACTGAGGGAGTGCTGCACAGTGAGAGGGACAGTACTGAGGGAATGCTGCCCTGTCAGAGGGTCAGTACTGAGGGAGTGCTGCACTGTCAGAGGGTTAGTACTGAAGTATTGCCGCAGTGTCAGAGGGTCAGTACTGAGAGAGTGCTGCACTGTCAGAGAGACAGTACTGAGGGAATGCTAGACTGTCAGAGGGACAGTACTGAGGGAATGCTGCACTGTCAGAGGGACAGTACTGAGGGAATGCTGCACTGTCAGAGAGACAGTACTGAGGTAGGGCCGCACTGTCAGATGGTCAGTACTGAGGGAGTGCTGCATCGTCAGAGGATCAGTACTGACGGAGTGCTGCACTGTCAGTGGGTCAGCACTGAGGGACTGCTGCATTGTCAGAGGGTCAGCACTGAGGGACTGCTGCACTGTCAGACGGTCAGTATTGAGGCAGTGCTGCACTGTCAGAGGGACAGCACTGAGGGAATGCTGCACTGTCAGACGGTCAGTACTGAGGGAGAGCTGCACTGTCAGAGGGTCAGTACTGAAGCATTGCCGCAGTGTCAGAGGGTCAGTACTGAGGGAGTGCTGCACTGACAGAGGGACAGTACTGAGGGAATGCTGCACTGTCAGAGAGACAGTACTCAGGGAGGGCCGCACTGTCAGATGGTCAGCACTGAGTGATTGCTGCACCGTCAGAGTATCAGTACTGACGGAGTGCTGCACTATCAGAGGGTCAGCACTGAGGGAGTACTGCACTGTCAGAGGGTTAGTACTGAGGGACCGCTACATGTCAGAGGGTCAGTACTGAGGGAGTGCTGCACTGTCAGTGGGTTAGTACTGAGGGAGTGCTGCACTGTCAGAGGGACAATACTGAGGGAATGCTGCACTGTCAGAGGGACAGTACTGAGGGAATGCTGCACTGTCAGAGGGTCAGTACTGAGGGAGGACCGCACTGTCAGACGGTCAGTACTGAGGAAATGCTGCACTGTCAGAGGGTCAGTACTGATGGAGAGCTCCACTGTCAGAGGGTCAGTACTGAGGGAGTGCTGCACTGACAGAGGGACAGTACTGAGGGAATGCTGCACTGTCAGACGGTCAGTACTGAAGCATTGTCGCAGTGTCAGAGGGTCAGTACTGACGGAGTGCTGCACTGTCAGAGGGTCAGTACTGATGGAGTGCTGCATTGTCAGTGAGTCAGTACTGAGGGAGTGCTACAATGTCAGAGGGTCAGTACTGAGGGAGTGCTGCACTGACAAAGGGACAGTACTGAGGGAATGCTGCACTGTCAGAGAGACCGTACTGAGGAAATGCTGCACTGCCACAGGGTCAATATTGAGCGAGTGCTGCACTGTCAGAGGGACAGCACTGAGGGAATGCTGCACTGTCAGACGGTCAGTACTGAGGGAGTGCTGCACTGTCAGAGGGTCAGTATTGACGGAGTGCTGCACTGTCAGAGGGTCAGTACTGAGGGAGAGCTGCACTGTCAGAGGAACAGCACTGAGGGAGCGCTGCACAGTCAGAGGGTCAGTACTGATTGAGTGCTGCACTGTCAGAGGGTCGGTACTGAGGGAGTGCTGCACAGTGAGAGGGACAGTACTGAGGTAATGCTGCCCTGTCAGAGGGTCAGTACTGAGGGAGTGCTGCACTGTCAGAGGGTTAGTACTGAAGTATTGCCGCAGTGTCAGAGGGTCAGTACTGAGAGAGTGCTGCACTGACAGAGGGACAGTACTGAGGGAATGCTGCACTGTCAGAGAGACAGTACTGAGGGAATGCTGCACTGTCAGAGAGACAGTACTGAGGTAGGGCCGCACTGTCAGATGGTCAGTACTGAGGGAATGCTGCATCGTCAGAGGATCAGTACTGATGGAGTGCTGCACTGTCAGTGGGTCAGCACTGAGGGACTGCTGCACTGTCAGAGGGTCAGTACTGAGGGAACGCTACATGTCAGACGCTCAGTACTGAGGGAGTGCTGCACAGTGAGAGGGACAGTACTGAGGGAATGCTGCACTGCCAGATGTTCAGTACTGAGCGAGCGCTGCACAGTCAGAGGGACAGTACTGAAGCAGTGCCGCACTGTCAGAGGGTTAGTACTGAAGCATTGCCGCACTGTCAGAGAGTCAGTACAGACGGAGTGCTGCATTGTGAGAGGATCAGTACTGAAGGAGTGCTGCACTGTCAGAGGGACAGTACTGAGGGAATGCTGCACTGTCAGAGAGACAGTACTGAGGGAATGCTGCACTGTCAGAGAGACAGTACTGAGGTAGGGCCGCACTGTCAGATGGTCAGTACTGAGGGAGTGCTGCATCGTCAGAGGATCAGTACTGACGGAGTGCTGCACTGTCAGTGGGTCAGCACTGAGGGACTGCTGCACTGTCAGAGGGACAGTACTGAGGGAACGCTACATGTCAGACGCTCAGTACTGAGGGAGTGCTGCACAGTGAGAGGGACAGTACTGAGGGAATGCTGCACTGCCAGATGGTCAGTACTGAGCGAGCGCTGCACAGTCAGAGGGACAGTACTGAAGCAGTGCTGCACTGTCAGAGGGTTAGCACTGAAGCATTGCCGCACTGTCAGAGAGTCAGTACAGACGGAGTACTGCATTGTGAGAGGATCAGTACTGAAGGAGTGCTGCACTGTCAGAGGGCCAGCACTGCGGAGTGCTGCACTGTCAGAGGAACAGTACTGAGGGAGCGCTGCACTGTCAGAGGGTTGGTACTGAGGGAGTGCTGCACAGTGAGAGGGACAGTACTGAGGTAATGCTGCCCTGTCAGAGGGTCAGTACTGAGGGAGTGCTGCACTGTCAGAGGGTTAGTACTGAAGTATTGCCGCAGTGTCAGAGGGTCAGTACTGAGAGAGTGCTGCACTGACAGAGGGACAGTACTGAGGGAATGCTGCACTGTCAGAGAGACAGTACTGAGGGAATGCTGCACTGTCAGAGAGACAGTACTGAGGTAGGGCCGCACTGTCAGATGGTCAGTACTGAGGGAGTGCTGCATCGTCAGAGGATCAGTACTGACGGAGTGCTGCACTGTCAGTGGGTCAGCACTGAGGGACTGCTGCACTGTCAGAGGGTCAGTACTGAGGGAACGCTACATGTCAGACGCTCAGTACTGAGGGAGTGCTGCACAGTGAGAGGGACAGTACTGAGGGAATGCTGCACTGCCAGATGTTCAGTACTGAGCGATCGCTGCACAGTCAGAGGGACAGTACTGAAGCAGTGCCGCACTGTCAGAGGGTTAGTACTGAAGCATTGCCGCACTGTCAGAGAGTCAGTACAGACGGAGTGCTGCATTGTGAGAGGATCAGTACTGAAGGAGTGCTGCACTGTCAGAGGGACAGTACTGAGGGAATGCTGCACTGTCAGAGAGACAGTACTGAGGGAATGCTGCACTGTCAGAGAGACAGTACTGAGGTAGGGCCGCACTGTCAGATGGTCAGTACTGAGGGAGTGCTGCATCGTCAGAGGATCAGTACTGACGGAGTGCTGCACTGTCAGTGGGTCAGCACTGAGGGACTGCTGCACTGTCAGAGGGACAGTACTGAGGGAACGCTACATGTCAGACGCTCAGTACTGAGGGAGTGCTGCACAGTGAGAGGGACAGTACTGAGGGAATGCTGCACTGCCAGATGGTCAGTACTGAGCGAGCGCTGCACAGTCAGAGGGACAGTACTGAAGCAGTGCCGCACTGTCAGAGGGTTAGCACTGAAGCATTGCCGCACTGTCAGAGAGTCAGTACAGACGGAGTACTGCATTGTGAGAGGATCAGTACTGAAGGAGTGCTGCACTGTCAGAGGGCCAGCACTGCGGAGTGCTGCACTGTCAGAGGAACAGTACTGAGGGAGCGCTGCACTGTCAGAGGGTCAGTACTGAGGGAGTGCTGCACTGTCAGAGGGTCAGTACTGAGGGAGTGCTGCACAGTCAGAGGGACAGTACTGAGGGAATGCTGCACTGTCAGAGAGACAGTACTGAGGAAATGCTGCACTGCCAGAGGGTCAGTACTGAGCGAGTGCTGCACTATCAGACGGTCAGTACTGAGGGAGTGCTGCACAGGCAGAGGGACAGTATTGAGGGAATGCTGCAATGCCAAAGGGTCAGTACTGAGGGAAATCTGCACTGTCAGACGGTCAGTACTGAAGCAGCGCCGCACTGTCAGAGGTTTAGTACTGAAGCATTGCCGCAGTGTCAGAGGGTCAGTACTGAAAGAGTGCTGCATTGTGAGACGATCAGTACTGAAGGAGTGCTGCACTGTCAGAGGAACAGTACTGAGGGAGCGCTGCACTGTCAGAGGGTCAGTATTGAGTGAGCGCTGCACTGTCAGAGAGTCAGTAGAGACGGAGTGCTGCATTGTGAGAGGATCAGTATTGAAGGAGTGCTGCACAGTCAGAGGGTCAGCACTGAGGAGTGCTGCACTGTCACAGGAACAAAACTGAGTCTGCGCGGCACTGTCAGAGGGTCAGTACTGAGGGAGCTTTTCACTGTCAGAGGGTCAGTACTGAGGGAGTGCTGCACTGTCAGAAGGTCAGTACTGAGGGAGTGCTGCACAGTCAGAGGGACAGCACTGAGGGAATGCTGCACTGTCAGACGGTCAGTATTGAGGCAGTGCTGCACTGTCAGAGGGACAGCACTGAGGGAATGCTGCACTGTCAGACGGTCAGTACTGAGGGAGAGCTGCACTGTCAGAGGGTCAGTACTGAAGCATTGCCGCAGTGTCAGAGGGTCAGTACTGAGGGAGTGCTGCACTGACAGAGGGACAGTACTGAGGGAATGCTGCACTGTCAGAGGGACAGTACGGAGGGAATGGTGCACTGTCAGAGAGACAGTACTCAGGGAGGGCCGCACTGTCAGATGGTCAGCACTGAGTGATTGCTGCACCGTCAGAGGATCTGTACTGACGGAGTGCTGCACTATCAGAGGGTCAGCACTGAGGGAGTACTGCACTGTCAGAGGGTCAGTACTGAGGGACCGCTACATGTCAGAGGGTCAGTACTGAGGGAGTGCTGCACTGTCAGTGGGTAAGTACTGAGGGAGTGCTGCACTGTGAGAGGGTCAGTACTGACGGAGTGCTGCACTATCAGACGGTAAGTACTGATGGAGTGCTGCACAGTCAGAGGGACAGTATTGAGGGAATGCTGCACTGCCAGATGGTCAGTACTGAGGGAATGCTGCACTGCCAAAGGGTCAGTACTGAGCGAGCGCTGCACAGTCAGAGGGACAGTACTGGGGGAATGCTGCACTGTCAGACAGTCAGTACTGAAGCAGTGCCGCACTATCAGAGTGTTAGTACTGAAGCATTGCCGCAGTGTCAGAGGGTCAGTACTGACGGAGTGCTGCACTGTCAGAGGGTCAGCACTGAGGAGTGCTGCACTGTCAGAGAAACAGTACTGAGGGAGTGCTGCACTGTCAGAGAAACAGTACTGAGGGAGTACTGCACTGACAGAGGGACAGTACTGAGGGACTGCTGCACTGCCAGATGGTCAGTACTGAGCGAGTGCTGCACTGTCAGAGGGATAGTACTGAGGGAATGCTGCACTGTCAGTCGGTCAGCACTGAAGCATTGTCGCAGTGTCAGAGGGTCAGTATTGAGGGAGTGCTGCACTGTCAGAGAGTCAGTACAGACGGAGGGCTGCATTGTGAGAGGATCAGTACTGAAGGAGTGCTGCACTGTCAGAGGGACAGCACTGAGGAGTGCTGCACTGTCAGAGGAACAGTATTGAGGGAGCGCTGCACTGTCAGAGGGTCAGTACTGAGGGAGCTTTTCACTGTCAGAGGGTCAGTACTAAGGGAATGCTGCACTGTCAGAAGGTCAGTACTGAGGGAGTGCTGCACAGTCAGAGGGACAGCACTGAGGGAGGACCGCACTGTCAGACGGTCAGTACTGAGGAAATGCTGCACTGTCAGTGGGTCAATACTGATGGAGAGCTCCACTGTCAGAGGGTCAGTACTGAGGGAGTACTGCACTGACAGAGGGACAGTACTGAGGGAATGCTGCACTGTCAGACGGTCAGTACTGAAGCATTGTCGCAGTGTCAGAGGGTCAGTACTGACGGAGTGCTGCACTGTCAGAGGGTCAGTACTGATGGAGTGCTGCATTGTCAGTGAGTCAGTACTGAGGGAGTGCTACAATGTCAGAGGGTCAGTACTGAGGGAGTGCTGCACTGACAAAGGGACAGTACTGAGGGAATGCTGCACTGTCAGAGAGACCGTACTGAGGAAATGCTGCACTGCCAGAGGGTCAATACTGAGCGAGTGCTGCACTGTCAGAGGGACAGCACTGAGGGAATGCTGCACTGTCAGACGGTCAGTACTGAGGGAGTGCTGCACTGTCAGAGGGTCAGTATTGACGGAGTGCTGCACTGTCAGAGGGTCAGTACTGAGGGAGAGCTGCACTGTCAGAGGAACAGCACTGAGGGAGCACTGCACAGTCAGAGGGTCAGTACTGATTGAGTGCTGCACTGTCAGAGGGTCAGTACTGAGGGAACGCAACATGTCAGATGCTCAGTACTGAGGGAATGCTGCACAGTGAGAGGGACAGTACTAAGGGAATGCTGCACTGCCAGATGGTCATTACTGGGGGAGTGCTGCACTGTCAGAGAGACAGTACTGAGGGAATGCTGCACTGCCAAAGGGTCATTACTGAGCGAGCGCTGCACAGTCAGAGGGACAGTACTGAAGCAGTGCCGCACTGTCAGAGGGTTAGTACTGAAGCATTGCCGCACTGTCAGAGAGTCAGTACAGACGGAGTGCTGCATTGTGAGAGGATCAGTACTGAAGGAGTGCTGCACTGTCAGAGGGACAGTACTGAGGGAGCGCTGCACTGTCAGAGGGTCAGTACTGAGGGAGAGCTGCACTGTCAGAGGGTCAGTACTGAGGGAATGCTGCACTGTCAGACAGACAGTACTGAGGAAATGCTGCACTGCCAGAGGGTCAGTACTGAGCGAGTGCTGCAATGTCAGAGGGATAACACTGAGGGAATGCTGCACTGTCAGACGGTCAGTACTGAGGGAGTGCTGCACTGTCAGAGGGTGAGGACTGACGGAGTGCTGCACTGTCAGAGGGACAGTACTGAGCGAGTGCTGCACTGTCAGAGGGTTAGTACTGAAGTATTGCCGCATTGTCAGAGGGTCAGTACTGAGAGAGTGCTGCACTGACAGAGGGACAGTACTGAGGGAATGCTGCACTGTCAGAGAGACAGTACTGAGGGAGTGCTGCACTGTCAGAGGGTCAGTATTGACGGAGTGCTGCACTGTCAGAGGGTCAGTACTGAGGGAGAGCTGCACTGTCAGAGGAACAGCACTGAGGGAGCGCTGCACAGTCAGAGGGTCAGTACTGATTGAGTGCTGCACTGTCAGAGGGTCAGTACTGAGGGAGTGCTGCACTGTCAGAGGGTTAGTACTGAAGTATTGCCGCATTGTCAGAGGGTCAGTACTGAGAGAGTGCTGCACTGACAGAGGGACAGTACTGAGGGAATGCTGCACTGTCAGAGAGACAGTACTGAGGGAATGCTGCACTGTCAGAGAGACAGTACTGAGGTAGGGCCGCACTGTCAGATGGTCAGTACTGAGGGAGTGCTGCATCGTCAGAGGATCAGTACTGACGGAGTGCTGCACTGTCAGTGGGTCAGCACTGAGGGACTGCTGCACTGTCAGAGGGTCAGTACTGAGGGAACGCTACATGTCAGATGCTCAGTACTGAGGGAGTGCTGCACAGTGAGAGGGACAGTACTGAGGGAATGCTGCACTGCCAGATGGTCAGTACTGGGGGAGTGCTGCACTGTCAGAGAGACAGTACTGAGGGAATGCTGCACTGCCAAAGGGTCATTACTGAGCGAGCGCTGCACAGTCAGAGGGACAGTACTGAAGCAGTGCCGCACTGTCAGAGGGTTAGTAGTGAAGCATTGCCGCACTGTCAGAGAGTCAGTACAGACGGAGTGCTGCATTGTGAGAGGATCAGTACTGAAGGAGTGCTGCACTGTCAGAGGGTCAGCACTGCGGAGTGCTGCACTGTCAGAGGAACAGTACTGAGGGAGCGCTGCACTGTCAGAGGGTCAGTACTGAGGGAGTGCTGCACAGTCAGAGGGACAGTACTGAGGGAATGCTGCACTGTCAGAGAGTCAGTACTGAGGAAATGCTGCACTGCCAGAGGGTCAGTACTGAGCGAGTGCTGCACTGTCAGAGGGACAGCACTGAGGGAATGCTGCACTGTCAGACGGTCAGTACTGAGGGAGTGCTGCACTGTCAGAGGGTGAGGACTGACGGAGTGCTATACTGTCAGAGGGACAGCACTGAGGGAGTGCTGCACTGTGAGAGAGTCAATACTGACGGAGTGCTGCACTATCAGACGGTCAGTACTGAGGGAGTGCTGCACAGGCAGAGGGACAGTATTGAGGGAATGCTGCAATGCCAAAGGGTCAGTACTGAGGGAAATCTGCACTGTCAGACGGTCAGTACTGAAGCAGCGCCGCACTGTCAGAGGTTTAGTACTGAAGCATTGCCGCAGTGTCAGAGGGTCAGTACTGAAAGAGTGCTGCATTGTGAGAGGATCAGTACTGAAGGAGTGCTGCACTGTCAGAGGGTCAGCACTGAGGAGTGCTGCACTGTCAGAGGAACAGTACTGAGGGAGCGCTGCACTGTCAGAGGGTCAGTACTGAGTGAGCGCTGCACTGTCAGAGAGTCAGTAGAGACGGAGTGCTGCATTGTGAGAGGATCAGTATTGAAGGAGTGCTGCACAGTCACAGGGTCAGCACTGAGGAGTGCTGCACTGTCACAGGAACAAAACTGAGTCTGCGCAGCACTGTCAGAGGGTCAGTACTGAGGGAGCTTTTCACTGTCAGAGGGTCAGTACTGAGGGAGTGCTGCACTGTCAGAAGGTCAGTACTGAGGGAGTGCTGCACAGTCAGAGGGACAGCACTGAGGGAATGCTGCACTGTCAGACGGACAGTATTGAGGTAGTGCTGCACTGTCAGAGGGACAGCACTGAGGGAATGCTGCACTGTCAGATGGTCAGTACTGAGGGAGAGCTGCACTGTCAGAGGGTCAGTACTGAAGCATTGCCGCAGTGTCAGAGGGTCAGTACTGAGGGAGTGCTGCACTGACAGAGGGACAGTACTGAGGGAATGCTGCACTGTCAGAGGGACAGTACGGAGGGAATGGTGCACTGTCAGAGAGACAGTACTCAGGGAGGGCCGCACTGTCAGATGGTCAGCACTGAGTGATTGCTGCACCGTCAGAGGATCAGTACTGACAGAGTGCTGCACTATCAGAGGGTCAGTACTGAGGGAGTGCTGCACTGTCAGAGAAACAGTACTGAGGGAGTACTGCACTGACAGAGGGACAGTACTGAGGGACTGCTGCACTGCCAGATGGTCAGTACTGAGCGAGTGCTGCACTGTCAGAGGGATAGTACTGAGGGAATGCTGCACTGTCAGTCGGTCAGCACTGAAGCATTGTCGCAGTGTCAGAGGGTCAGTACTGAGGGAATGCTGCACTGTCAGAGAGTCAGTACAGACGGAGTGCTGCATTGTGAGAGGTTCAGTACTGAAGGAGTGCTGCACTGTCAGAGGGACAGCACTGAGGAGTGCTGCACTGTCAGAGGAACAGTATTGAGGGAGCGCTGCACTGTCAGAGGGTCAGTACTGAGGGAGAGTTGCACTGTCAGAGAGTCAGTACAGACGGAGTGCTGCATTGTGAGAGGATCAGTACTGAAGGAGTGCTGCACTGTCAGAGTGTCAGCACTGAGGAGTGCTGCACTGTCACAGGAACAGTACTGAGGGCGCGCTGCAATGTCAGAGTGTCAGTACTGAGGGAGCGCTGCACTGTCAGAGGGTCAGTACTGAGGGAGGGCTGCACTGTCAGAGGGTCAGTACTGAGGGAGTGTCGCACTCTCAGACGGTCAGTACTGAGGGAATGCTGCACTGTCAGAGGGTCAGTACTGACGGAGAGCTCCACTGTCAGAGGGTCAGTACTGAGGGAGTGCTGCACTGACAGAGGGACAGAACTGAGGAAATGCTTCACTGCCAGATGGCAGTACTAAGCGAGTGCTGCACTGTCAGAGCGATAGTACTCAGGGAATGCTGCACTGTCAGATGGTCGGTACTGATGGAGTGCTGCATTCTCAGTGAGTCAGTACTGAAGGAATGCTGCACTGTCAGAGGGTCAGTACTGAGGGAGTGCTGCACTGACAGAGGGACAGTACTGAGGGAATGCTGCACTGTCAGAGGAACAGAACTGAGGGAGCGCTGCACATTCAGAGGGTCAGTACTGATTCAGTGCTGCACTGTCAGAGGGTCAGTACTGAGGAAGTGCTGCACAGTCAGAGGGACAGTACTGAGGGAATGCTGCACTGTCAGAGGGTCTGTACTGAGTGAGTGCTGCACTGTCAGAGGGTTAGTACTGAAGCATTGCCGCAGTGTCAGAGGGTCAGTACTGAGAGAGTGCTGCACTGTCAGAGGGTCAGTACTGAGGGAGTGCTGCACTGACAGAGGTACAGTACTGAGGGAAGGCTAGACTGTCAGAGAGACAGAACTGAGGGAATGCTGCACTGTATGAGAGACAGAACTGAGGTAGGGCCGCACTGTCAGATGGTCAGTACTGAGGGAGTGCTGCACCGTCAGAGGATCAGTACTGACGGAGTGCTGCACTGTCAGAGGGTCAGCACGGAGGGAGTGCTGCACGGTCAGAGGGTCAATACTGAGGGAACGCTACATGTCAGAGGCTCAGTACTGAGGGAGTGCTGCACAGTCAGAGGGTAAGTACTGAGGGAGAGCAGTACTGTCAGAGGGTCAGCACTGAGGGTGTGCTGCACTGTCAGATGGGACAGTACTGAGGGAATGCTGCACTGTCAGAGAGACAGTACTGAGGGAATGCTGCACTGTCAGAGAGACAGCACTGAGGGAGGGCCGCACTGTCAGATGGTCATACTGAGGGAGTGCTGCACCGTGAGAGGATCAGTACTGATGGAGTGCTGCACTGTCAGAGGGTCAGCACTGAGGGAGTGCTGCACTGTCAGAGAGTCAGTACTGAGGGAACGCGACATGTCAGAGGGTCAGTACTGAAGCAGTGCTGCACAGTCAGAGGGACAGTACTGAGGGAATGCTGCACTGCCAGATGGTCAGTACTGGGGGAGTGCTGCACTGTCAGAGAGAAAGTACTGAGGGAATGCTGCACTGCCAAAGGTTCAGTACTGAGCGAGCGCTGCACAGTCAGAGGGACAGTACTGAGGGAATGGTGCACTGTCAGACGGTCAGTACTGAAGCAGTGCCGCACTGTCAGAGGGTTAGTACTGAAGCATTGCCGCAGTGTCAGAGGGTCAGTAATGATGGAGTGCTGCACTGTCAGAGGGTCAGCACAGAGGAGTGCTGCACTGTCAGAGGAACAGTACTGAGGGAGTGCTGCACTGTCAGAGGAACAGTACTGAGGGAGTACTGCACTGACAGAGGGACAGTACTGAGGGAATGCTGCACTGCCAGATGGTCAGTACTGAGCGAGTGCTGCACTGTCAGAGGGATAGTACTGAGGGAATGCTGCACTGTCAGACGGTCAGTACTGAAGCATTGTCGCAGTGTCAGAGAGTTAGTACTGAGGGAGTGCTGCACTGTCAGAGAGTCAGTACAGACGGAGTGCGGCATTGTGAGAGGATCAGCACTGAGGAGTGCTGCACTGTCAGAGGGTCAGCACTGACGAGTGCTGCACTGCCACAGGAACAGTACTGAGGGAGTGCTGCACTGTCAGAGGGTCAGTACTGAGGGAGTGCTGCACTGTCAGAGGGTAAGTACTGAGGGAAAGATGTGCTGTCAGAGGGTCAGCACTGAGGGAGCGCTGCACTGTCATAGGTTAAGTATTGAGGGAGAGCAGTACTGTCAGAGGGTCAGTACTGAGGGAGTGCTGCACTGTGAGACGGTCAGTACTGACGGAGTGCTGCACTATCAGACGGTCAATACTGAGGGAGTGCTGCACAGTCAGAGGGACAGTATTGAGGGAATGCTGCACTGCCAGATGGTCAGTACTGGGGGAGTGCTGCACTGTCAGAGAGACAGTACTGAGGGAATGCTGCACTGCCAAATGGTCAGTACTGAGCGAGCGCTGCACATTCAGAGGATCAGTACTGAAGGAGTGCTGCAATGTCAGAGGGTCAGCACTGAGGAGTGCTGCACTGTCACAGGAACAGTACTGAGGGAATGCTGCACTGTCAGAGGGTCAGTACTGAGGGAGTGCTGCACAGTCAGAGGGACAGGACTGAGGGAATGCTGCACTTTCAGAGAGACAGTACTGAGGAAATGTTGCACTGCCAGAGAGACAGTACAGAGGGAGGGCCGCACTGTCAGATGGTCAGTACTGAGGGAGTGCGGCACCATCAGAGGATCAGTACTGACGGAGTGCTGCACTGTCAGAGGGTAAGTAGTGAGGGAAAGCTGTACTGTCAGAGGGTCAGCACTGAGGGAGTGCTGCACTGTGAGAGGGTCAGTACTGACGGAGTGCTGCACTGTCAGAGGATCAGAACTGAGGGAGTGCTGCACTGTCAGAGGGTCAGTACTGAGGGAACGCTACATGTCAGAGGTATAGTACTGAGGGAATGCTGCACTGTCAGACGGTCAGTACGGAAGCAGTGCCGAACTGTCAGACGGTTAGTAGTGAAGCATTGCCGCAGTGTCAGAGGGTCAGTACTGAGGGAGTGCTGCACTGTCAGAGAGACAGTACTGAGGAAATGCTGCACTGCCTAAGGGTCAGTACTGAGGGACGACCGCACTGTCAGACGGTCAGTACTGACGGAGAGCTCCACTGTCAGAGGGTCAGTAATGATGGAGTGCTGCACTGTCAGAGGGTCAGCACAGAGGAGTGCTGCACGGTCAGAGGAACAGTACTGAGGGAGTGCTGCACTGTCAGAGGAACAGTACTGAGGGAGTACTGCACTGACAGAGGGACAGTACTGAGGGAATGCTGCACTGCCAGATGGTCAGTACTGAGCGAGTGCTGCACTGTCAGAGGGATAGTACTGAGGGAATGCTGCACTGTCAGACGGTCAGTACTGAAGCATTGTCGCAGTGTCAGATGGTCAGCACTGAGAAGTGCTGCACTGTCAGAGAGTCAGTACAGACGGAGTGCGGCATTGTGAGAGGATCAGCCCTGAGGAGTGCTGCACTGTCAGAGGGTCAGCACTGACGAGTGCTGCACTGTCACAGGAACAGTACTGAGGGAGTGCTGCACTGTCAGAGGGTCAGTACTGAGGGAGTGCTGCACTGTCAGAGGGACAGTACTGAGGGAATGCTGTACTGTCAGAGGGTCAGTACTGAGGGAGGACCGCACTGTCAGACGGTCAGTACTGAGGGAATGCTGCACTGTCAGAGGGTCAGTACTGACGGAGAGCTCCACTGTCAGAGGGTCAGTACTGACGGAGTGCTGCACTGACAGAGGGACAGAACTGAGGAAATGCTGCACTGCCAGATGGTCAGTACTAAGCGAGTGCTGCACTGTCAGAGTGATAGTACTCAGGGAATGCTGCACTGTCAGACGGTCGGTACTGATGGAGTGCTGCATTCTCAGTGAGTCAGTACTGAGGGAATGCTACACTGTCAGAGGGTCAGTACTGAGGGAGCGCTGCACTGTCAGAGGGTCAGTACTGAGGGAGTGCTGCACAGTCAGAGGGACAGTACTGAGGGAATGCAGCACGGTCAGAGAGACAGTACTGAGGAAATGCTGCACTGCCAGAGGGTCAGTACTGAGCGAGTGCTGCACTGTCAGAGGGACAGCACTGAGGGAATGCTGCACTGTCAGATGGTCAGTACTGAGGGAGTGCTGCACTGTCAGAGAGTCAGTACTGAGGGAGTGGTGCACTGTCAGAGGGTCAGTACTGAGGGAGTGCTGCACTGTCAGAGGGTCAGTACTGAGGGAGTCCTGCACTGTCAGAGGGTCAGTACTGAGGGAGTGCTGCACTGTCAGAGGAACAGAATTGAGGGAGCGCTGCACAGTCAGAGGGACAGTACTGATGGAGTGCTGCACTGTCAGAGGGTCAGTACTGAGGGATTGCTGCACTGTCAGACGGTCAGTACTGAAGCATTGTCGCAGTGTCAGATGGTCAGCACTGAGAAGTGCTGCACTGTCAGAGAGTCAGTACAGACGGAGTGCGGCATTGTGAGAGGATCAGCCCTGAGGAGTGCTGCACTGTCAGAGGGTCAGCACTGACGAGTGCTGCACTGTCACAGGAACAGTACTGAGGGAGTGCTGCACTGTCAGAGGGTCAGTACTGAGGGAGTGCTGCACTGTCAGAGGGTAAGTACTGAGGGAAAGATGTGCTGTCAGAGGGTCAGCACTGAGGGAGCGCTGCACTGTCAGAGGTTAAGTATTGAGGGAGAGCAGTACTGTCAGAGGGTCTGTACTGAGGGAGTGCTGCACTGTGAGAGGGTCAGTACTGACGGAGTGCTGCACTATCAGACGGTCAATACTGAGGGAGTGCTGCACAGTCAGAGGGACAGTATTGAGGGAATGCTGCACTGCCAGATGGTCAGTACTGGGGGAGTGCTGCACTGTCAGAGAGACAGTAGAGGGAATGCTGCACTGCCAAAGGGTCAGTACTGAGCGAGCGCTGCACATTCAGAGGATCAGTACTGAAGGAGTGCTGCACTGTCAGAGGGTCAGAACTGAGGAGTGCTGCACTGTCACAGGAACAGTACTGAGGGAATGCTGCACTGTCAGAGGGTCAGTACTGAGGGAGTGCTGCACTGTCAGAGGGTCAGTACTGAGGGAGTGCTGCACAGTCAGAGGGACAGTACTGAGGGAATGCTGCACTTTCAGAGAGACAGTACTGAGGAAATGTTGCACTGCCGGAGGGTCATCACTGAGCAAGTGCTGCACTGTCAGAGGGTTAGTAGTGAAGCATTGCCGCACTGTCAGAGGCTCAGTACTGACGGAGTGCTGCACTGTCAGAGGGTCAGTACTGAGGGAATGCTGCACAGTGAGAGGGGCAGTACTGAGGGAGTGCCGCACTGTCAGAGGTTAGTACTGAAGCATTGCCGCAGTGTCAGGGGGTCAGTACTGAGGGAGTGCTGCACTGTCAGAACGTCAATACTGAGGGACTGCTGCACTGACAGAGGGACAGTACTGATGGAATGCTGCACTGTCAGAGGAACAGTACTGAGGGAATGGTGCACTGTCAGAGAGACAGTACTGAGGGAGGGCCGCACTGTCAGATGGTCAGTACTGAGGGAGTGCTGCACCATCAGAGGATCAGTACTGACAGAGTGCTGCACTGTCAGAGGGTAAGTAGTGAGGGAAAGCTGTACTGTCAGAGGGTCAGCACTGAGGGAGTGCTGCACTGTGAGAGGGTCATTACTGACGGAGTGCTGCACTGTCAGAGGGTCAGAACTGAGGGAGTGCTGCACTGTCAGAGGGTCAGTACTGAGGGAACGCTACATGTCAGAGCGTCAGTACTGAGGGAGTGCTGCACTGTCAGAGGGTAAGTACTGAGGGAAAGCTGTACTGTCAGAGGGTCAGCACTGAGGGAGTGCTGCACTGTGAGAGTGTCAGTACTGACGGAGTGCTGCACTATCAGACGATCAGTACTGAGGGAGTGCTGCACATTCAGAGGGACAGTATTGAGGGAATGCTGCACTGCCAGATGGTCAGTACTGGGGGAGTGCTGCACTGTCAGAGAGATGGTACTGAGGGAATGCTGCACTGCCAAATGGTCAGTACAGAGCGAGCGCTTGCACAGTCAGAGGGACAGTACTGAAGGAATGCTGCACTGTGAGATGGTCAGTACTGAAGCAGTGCCGCACTGTCAGAGGGTTAGTACTGAAGCATTGCCGCACTGTCAGAGGGTCAGTACTGACGGAGTGCTGCACTGTCAGAGGGTCAGTACTGACGGAGTGCTGCACTGTCAGAGGAACTGTACTGAGGAAGTGCTGCACTGTCAGAGGAACAGTACTGAGGGAGTACAGCACTGACAGAGGGACGGTACTGAGGGAATGCTGCACTGCCAGATGGTCAGTACTAAGCGAGTGCTGCACTGTCAGAGGGATAGTACTGAGGGAATGCTGCACTGTCAGACGGTCAGTACTGAAGCATTATTGCAGTGTCAGAGGGTTAGTACTGAGGGAGTGCTGCACTGTCAGAGAGTCAGTACTGAAGCAATGTCGCAGTGTCAGAGGGTAAGTACTGAAGCATTGCCGCAGTGTCAGAGGGGCAGTAATGATGGAGTGCTGCACTGTCAGAGGGTCAGCACTGAGGAATGCTGCACTGTCAGAGGGTCAGCACTGAGGAATGCTGCACTGTCAGAGGGTCAGCACTGAGGAGTGCTGCATTGTCAGAGCGTCAGTACTGAGGGAATGCTGCACAGTCAGAGGGACATTATTGAGGGAATGCTGCACTGCCAGATGGTCAGTACTGAGTGAGCGCTGCACTGTCAGAGGGTCAGTACTGAGGGAGTACCGCACTGTCAGACGGTCAGTACTGAGGGAATGCTGCACTGTCAGAGAGACAGTGCTGAGGGAGGGCCACACTGTCAGATGGTCATACTGAGGGAGTGCTGCACTGTCAGAGGATCAGTACTGACGGAGTGCTGCACAGTCAGAGGGTCAGCACTGAGGGAGTGCTGCACTGTCAAAGGGTCAGTACTGAGGGAGTGCTGCACTGTCAGAGGGTCAGTACTGAGGGAACGCGACATGTCAGAGGGTCAGTACTGACGGAGTGCTGCACTGTCAGAGGATCAGCACTGAGGAGTGCTGCACTGTCAGAGGAACAGTACTGAGGGAGTACTGCACTGACAGAGGGACGGTACTGAGGGAATGCTGCTCTGCCAGATGGTCAGTACTGAGTGAGTGCTGCACTGTCAGAGGGATAGTACTGCGGGAATGCTGCACTGTCAGACTGTCAGTACTGAAGCATTATCGCAGTGTCAGAGGGTCAGTACTGAGGGAGTGCTGCACTGTCAGAGAGTCAGTACAGACGGAGTGCTGCATTGTGAGAGGATCAGTACTGAAGGAGTGCTGCACTGTCAGAGGGTCAGCACTGAGGGAGTGCTGCACAGTCAGAGGGTCAGTACTGAGGGAACGCGACGTCAGAGGGTCAGTACTGACGGAGTGCTGCACTGTCAGAGGGTCAGCACTGAGGGTGTGCTGCACTGTCAGAGGGTCAATACTGAGGGAACGCGACATGTCAGAGGGTCAGTACTGACGGAGTGCTGCATTGTGAGAGGATCAGTACTGAAGGAGTGCTGCACTGTCAGAGGAACAGTACTGAGGGAATCTGCACTGTCAGAGGGTCAGTACTGAGGGAATGCTGCACTGTCAGAGAGTCAGTACAGACGGAGTGCTGCATTGTGAGAGGATCAGTACTGAAGGATTGCTGCACTGTCAGAGGGTCAGCACTGAGGAGTGCTGCACTGTCAGAGGAACAGGACTGAGGGAAGCTGCACTGTCAGAGTGTTAGTACTGAAGCATTGCCGCAGTGTCAGAGGGTCAGTACTGTGGGAGTGCTGCACTGTCAGAGGGTCAGTACTGAGGGAATGCAGCACTGTCAGAGGGTCAATACTGAGGGAACGCGACATGTCAGAGGGTCAGTACTGACGGAGTGCTGCATTGTGAGAGGATCAGTACTGAAGGAGTGCTGCACTGTCAGAGGAACAGTACTGAGGGAATCTGCACTGTCAGAGGGTCAGTACTGAGGGAATGCTGCACTGTCAGAGAGTCAGTACAGACGGAGTGCTGCATTGTGAGAGGATCAGTACTGAAGGAGTGCTGCACTGTCAGAGGGTCAGCACTGAGGAGTGCTGCACTCTCACAGGAACAGTACTGAGGGAATGCTGCACTGTCAGAGGGTCAGTACTGAGGGAGTGCTGCACTGTCAGAGAGTCAGTACTGAGGGAGTGCTGCACAGTCAGAGGGACAGTACTGAGGGAATGCTGCACTGCCAGATGGTCAGTACTGAGGGAGTGCTGCACTGTCAGAGGGTCAGTACTGAGGGAGTACCGCACTGTCCGACGCTGAGTACTGAGGGAATGCTGCACTGTCAGAGGGTCAGCACTGAGGAGTGCTGCACTGTCACAGGAACAGTACTGAGGGAATGCTGCACTGTCAGAGGGTCAGTACTGAGGGAGCGCTGCACAGTCAGAGGGTCAGTACTGCGGGAGCGCTGCAATGTCAGAAGGTCAGTACTCAGGGAGTGCTGCACAGTCAGAGGGACAGTACTGAGGGAATGCTGCACTGCCAGATGGTCAGTACTGAGTGAGCGCTGCACTGTCAGAGGGTCAGTACTGAGGGAATGCAGCATTGTCAGAGAGAAAGTACTGAGGGAATGCTGCACTGTCAGAGAGACAGTGCTGAGGGAGGGCCACACTGTCAGAAGGTCATACTGAGGGAGTGCTGCACTGTCAGAGGATCAGTACTGACGGAGTGCTGCACTGTCAGAGGGTCAGCACTGAGGGAGTGCTGCACTGTCAGAGGGTCAGTACTGAGGGAACGCGACATGTCGGAGCGTCAGTACTGACGGAGTGCTGCACTGTCAGAGGAACAGTACTGAGGAAGTGCTGCACTGTCAGAGGAACAGTACTGAGGGAGTACTGCACTGACAGAGGGACGGTACTGAGGGAATGCTGCTCTGCCAGATGGTCAGTACTGAGCGAGTGCTGCACTGTCAGAGGGATAGTACTGCGGGAATGCTGCACTGTCAGACTGTCAGTACTGAAGCATTATCGCAGTGTCAGAGGGTCAGTACTGAGGGAGTGCTGCACTGTCAGAGGGTCAGTACTGAGGGAATGCTGCACTGTCAGAGGGTCAGTACAGACGGAGTGCTGCATTGTGAGAGGATCAGTACTGAAGGAGTGCTGCACTGTCAGAGGGTCAGTACTGAGGGAGTGCTGCACAGTCAGAGGGTAAGTACTGAGGGAAAGCTGTACTGTCAGAGGGTCAGTACTGAGGGAGCGCTGCCCTGTCCGAGTGCAAGTATTGAGGAGAAAAGTACTGTCAGAGGGTCAGCACTGAGGGAGTGCTGCACTGTGTGAGGGTCAGTACTGACGGAGTGCTGCACTGTCAGAGAGTCAGTACTGAAGCATTGTCGCAGTGTCAGAGGGTTAGTACTGAAGCATTGGCGCAGTGTTAGAGGGTCAGAAATGATGGAGTGCTGCACTGTCAGAGGGATAGTACTGCGGGAATGCTGCACTGTCAGACGGTCAGCACTGAGGAGTGCTGCACTTTCAGAGGAACAGTACTGAGGGAAGCTGCACAGTCAGAGGGTCAGTACTGAGGGAATGCTGCACTGTCAGAGAGTCAGTTCAGACGGAGTGCTGCATTGTGAGAGGATATGTACTGAAGGAGTGCTGCACTGTCAGAGGGTCAGCACTGAGGAGTGCTGCACTGTCACAGGAACAGTACTGAGGGAATGCTGCACTGTCAGAGGGTCAGTACTGAGGGAGTGCTGCACTGTCAGAGGGTCAGTACTGAGGGAGTGCTGCGCAGTCAGAGGGACAGTACTGAGGGAATGCTGCACTGCCAGATGGTCAGTACTGAGGGAGTGCTGCACTGTCAGAGGGTCAGTACTGAGGGAGTACCGCACTGTCAGACGCTGAGTACTGAGGGAATGCTGCACTGTCAGAGGGTCAGCACTGAGGAGTGCTGCACTGTCACAGGAACAGTACTGAGGGAGTGCTGCACTGTCAGAGGGTCAGTACAGAGGGAGCGCTGCACAGTCAGAGGGTCAGTACTGAGGGAGCGCTGCAGTGTCAGAGGGTCAGTACTGAGGGAGTGCTGCACTGTCAGAGTGTCAGTACTGAGGGAGTGCTGCACAGTCAGAGGGACAGTACTGAGGGAATGCTGCACTGCCAGATGGTCAGTACTGAGTGAGCGCTGCACTGTCAGAGGGTCAGTACTGAGGGAATGCAGCACTGTCAGAGAGACAGTACTGAGGGAATGCTGCACTGTCAGAGAGACAGTGCTGAGGGAGTGCTGCACTGTCAGAGGGTCAGTACTGAGGGAACGCGACATGTCAGAGGGTCAGTACTGACGGAGTGCTGCACTGTCAGAGGGTCAGCACTGAGGAGTGCTGCACTGTCAGAGGAACAGTACTGAGGAAGTGCTGCACTGTCAGAGGAACAGTACTGAGGGAGTACTGCACTGACAGAGGGACGGTACTGAGGGAATGCTGCTCTGCCAGATGGTCAGTACTGAGCGAGTGCTGCACTGTCAGAGGGATAGTACAGCGGGAATGCTGCACTGTCAGACTGTCAGTACTGAAGCATTATCGCAGTGTCAGAGGGTCAGTACTGAGGGAGTGCTGCACTGTCAGAGGAACAATACCGAGGGAGTACTGCACTGACAGAGGGACGGTACTGACGGAATGCTGCTCTGCCAGATGGTCAGGACTGAGCGAGTGCTGCACTGTCAGAGGGATAGTACTGCGGGAATGCTGCACTGTCAGATGGTCAGCACTGAGGAGTGCTGCACTGTCAGATGGTCAGCACTGAGGAGTGCTGCACTGTCAGAGGAACAGTACTGTGGGAAGCTGCACAGTCATAGGGTCAGTACTGAGGGAATGCTGCACTGTCAGAGAGTCAGTTCAGACGGAGTGCTGCATTGTGAGAGGATATGTACTGAAGGAGTGCTGCACTGTCAGAGGGTCAGCACTGAGGAGTGCTGCACTGTCACAGGAACAGTACTGAGGGAATGCTGCACTGTCAGAGGGTCAGTACTGAGGGAGTGTTGCACTGTCAGAGGGTCAGTACTGAGGGAGTGCTGCACAGTCAGAGGGACAGTACTGAGGGAATGCTGCACTGCCAGATGGTCAGTATTGAGGGAGTGCTGCACTGTCAGAGGGTCAGTACTGAAGGAGTACCGCACTGTCAGACGCTGAGTACTGAGGGAATGCTGCACTGTCAGAGGGTCAGCACTGAGGAGTGCTGCACTGTCACAGGAACAGTACTGAGGGAATGCTGCACTGTCAGAGGGTCAGCACTGAGGAGTGCTGCACTGTCAGAGGGTCAGCACTGAGGGAGTGCTGCACTGTCAGAGGGTCAGTAATGAGGGAACGCGACATGTCAGTGGGTCAGTACTGACGGAGTGCTGCACTGTCAGTGGGTCAGCACTGAGGAGTGCTGCACTGTCAGAGGAACAGTACTGAGGGAGTACTGCACTGACAGAGGGACGGTACTGAGGGAATGCTGCTCTGCCAGATGGTCAGTACTGAGCGAGTGCTGCACTGTCAGAGGGATTGTAGTGCGGGAATGCTGCACTGTCAGACTGTCAGTACTGAAGCATTATCGCAGTGTCAGAGGGTCAGTCCTGAGGGAGTGCTGCACTGTCAGAGGGTCAGCACTGAGGGAGTGCTGCACTGTCAGAGGGTCAGTACTGAGGGAACGCGACATGTCAGAGGGTCAGTACTGACGGAGTGCTGCACTGTCAGAGGGTCAGTACTGAGGGAACGCGACATGTCAGAGGGTCAGTACTGACGGAGTGCTGCACTGTCAGAGGGTCAGCACTGAGGAGTGCTGCACTGTCAGAGGAACAGTACTGAGGAAGTGCTGCACTGTCAGAGGAACAGTACTGAGGGAGTACTGCACTAACAGAGGGACGGCACTGAGGGAATGCTGCTCTGCCAGATGGTCAGTACTGAGCGAGTGCTGCACTGTCAGAGGGATAGCACTGCGGGAATGCTGCACTGTCAGACTGTCAGTACTGAAGCATTATCGCAGTGTCAGAGGGTCAGTACTGAGGGAGTGCTGCACTGTCAGAGAGTCAGTACAGACGGAGTGCTGCATTGTGAGAGGATCAGTACTGAAGGAGTGCTGCATTGTCAGAGGGTCAGCACTGAGGAGTGCTGCACTGTCAGAGGAACAGTACTGAGGGAAGCTGCACTGTCAGCGGGTCAGTACTGAGGGAATGCTGCACTGTCAGAGGGTCAGTACAGACGGAGTGCTGCATTGTGAGAGGATCAGTACTGAAGGAGTGCTGCACTGTCAGAGGGTCAGTACTGAGGGAGTGCTGCACTGTCAGAGGGTCAGTACTGAGGGAGTGCTGCACAGTCAGAGGGAAAGTACTGAGGGAATGCTGCACTGTCAGACGGTCAGTACTGAAGCATTGTCGCAGTGTCAGAGGATCAGTACTGAAGGAGTGCTGCACTGTCAGAGGGTCAGCACTGAGGGAGTGCTGCACTGTCAGAGGGTCAGTACTGAGGGAACGCTACATGTCAGAGGGTCAGTACTGAGGGAGTGCTGCACTGTCAGAGGGTAAGTACTGAGGGAAATCTGTACTGTCAGAGGGTCAGTACTGAGGGAGCGCTGCACTCTCCGAGTGTAAGTATTGAGGAGAAAAGTACTGTCAGAGGGTCAGCACTGAGGGAGTGCTGCACTGTGTGAGGGTCAGTACTGACGGAGTGCTGCACTGTCAGAGAGTCAGTACTGAAGCATTGTCGCAGTGTCAGAGGGTTAGTACTGAAGCATTGCCGCAGTGTTAGAGGGTCAGAAATGATGGAGTGCTGCACTGTCAGAGGGTCAGCACTGAGGAATGCTGCACTGTCGGAGGGTCAGCACTGAGGAGTGCTGCACTGTCAGAGGGTCAGGACTGAGGGAATGCTGCACTGCCAGATGGTCAGTACTGAGCGAGTGCTGCACTGTCAGAGGGATAGTACTGAGGGAATGCGGCACTGTAAGAGGGTCAGTACTGAGGGAGCGCTGCACTGTCAGAGGGTCAGTACTGAGGGAGTGCTGCACTGTCAGAGGGTCAGTACTGAGGGAGTGCTGCAGTGTCAGAGAGTCAGTACAGACGGAGTGCTGCATTGTGAGAGGATCAGTACTGAAGGAGTGCTGCACTGTCAGAGGGTCAGCACTGAGGAGTGCTGCACTGTCAGATGAACAGTACTGAGGGAGCGCTGCACTGTCAGAGGGTCAGTACTGAGGGAGTTTGCACTGTCAGAGGGTCAGTACTGAGGCAGTGCTGCAGTGTCAGAGAGTCAGTACATACGGAATGCTGCATTGTGAGAAGATCAGTACTGAAGGAGTGCTGCACTGTCAGAGGGCCAGCACTGAGGAGTGCTGCACTGTCAGAGGGTCAGTATTGAGGGAGCGTTGCACTGTCAGAGGGTCAGTACTGAGGGAGTGCTGCACTGTCAGAGGGTAAGTATTGATGAGCTGTCAGAGGGTCAGCACTGAGGGAGCGCTGGACTGTCAGAGGTTAAGTATTGAGGGAGAGCAGTACTGTCAGAGGGTCAGCACTGAGGGAGTGCTGCACTGTGAGAGGGTCAGTACTGATGGAGTGCTGCTCTATCAGATGGTCAGTACTGAGAGAGTGCTGCACAGTCAGAGGGACAGTATTGAGGGAATGCTGCACTGCCAGATGGTCAGTACTGGGGGAGTGCTGCACTGTCAGAGAGACAGTACTGAGGGAATGCTGCACTGTCAGACGGTCAGTACTGAAGCAGTGCCGCACTGTCAGAGGGTTAGTACTGAAGCATTGCCGCAGTGTCACAGGGTCAGAACTGACGGAGTGCTGCACTGTCAGAGGAACAGTACTGAGGAAGTGCTGCACTGTCAGAGGAACAGTACTGAGGGAGTACTGCACTGACAGAGGGACGGTACTGAGGGAATGCTGCACTGCCAGATGGTCAGTACTGAGGGAATGCTGCACTGTCAGATGGTCAGTACTGAAGCATTTTCGCAGTGTCAGAGGGTTAGTAATGAAGCATTGCCGCAGTGTCAGAGGGTCAGTACTGACGGAGTGCTGCACTGTCAGAGGGTCAGCACTGAGGAGTGCTGCACTGTCAGAGGAACAGTACTGAGGGAGTGCTGCACAGTGAGAGGGACAGTACTGAGGGTATGCTGCACTTTCAGAGAGACAGTACTGAGGAAATGCTGCACTGCCGGAGGGTCATTACTGAGCAAGTGCTGCACTGTCAGAGGGTTAGTAGTGAAGCATTGCCGCAGTGTCAGAGGCTCAGTACTGACGGAGTGCTGCACTGTCAGAGGGACAGTACTGAGGGAATGCTGCACTGACAGAGGGTCAGTACTGAGGGAGTGCCGCACTGTCAGAGAGACAGTACTGAGGAAATGCTGCACTGCCAGAGGGTCAGTACTGAGCGAGTGCTGCACTGTCAGAGGGACAGCACTGAGGGAATGCTGCACTGTCAGACGGTCAGTACTGAGCGAGTGCTGCACTGTCAAAGGAAAGTACTGAAGGAGCGCTGCACAGTCAGAGGGTCAGTACTGAGGGAGTGCTGCACTGTCAGAGGGACAGTACTGAGGGAGTACCGCACTGTCAGGCGCTGAGTATTGAGGGAATGCTGCACTGTCAAAGGGACAGTACTGAGGGAATGCTGCACTGACAGAGGGTCAGTACTGAGGGAGTGCCGCACTATCAGACGATCAGGACTGAGGGAATGCTGCACTGTCAGAGGGACAGTACTGAGGGAGTGCTGCACTGTCAGAGCTATAGTACTGAGGGAATGCTGCACTGTCAGACGGTCAGTACGGAAGCAGTGCCGCACTGTCAGACGGTTAGTAGTGAAGCATTGCCGCAGTGTCAGAGGGTCAGTACTGAGGGAGTGCTGCACTGTCAGAGAGACAGTACTGAGGAAATGCTGCACTGCCTAAGGGTCAGTACTGAAGGAAGACCGCACTGTCAGACGGTCAGTACTGACGGAGAGCTCCACTGTCAGAGGGTCAGTACTGACGGAGTGCTGCACTGACAGAGGGACAGTACTGAGGGAGTGCAGCACTGTCAGAGGGTTAGTACTGAAGCATTGCCGCAGTGTCAGAGGGTCAGTACTGAGGGAGTGCTGCACTGTCAGAGGGTCAGTTCTGAGGGAATGCAGCACTGTCAGAGAGACAGTACTGAGGGAATGCTGCACTGTCAGAGAGACAGTGCTGAGGGAGGGCCGCAATGTCAGATGGTCATACTGAGGGAGTGCTGCACTGTCAGAGGACCAGTAATGACGGAGTGCTGCACTGTCAGAGGGTCAGCACTGAGGGAGTTCTGCACTGTCAGAGGGTCAGTACTGAGGGAACGCAACATGTCAGAGGGTCAGTACTGACGGAGTGCTGCACTGTCAGAGGGTCAGCACTGAGGAGTGCTGCACTGTCAGAGGAACAGTACTGAGGAAGTGCTGCACTGTAGAGGAACAGTACTGAGGGAGTACTGCACTGACAGAGGGACGGTACTGAGGGAATGCTGCTCTGCCAGATGGTCAGTACTGAGCGAGTGCTGCACTGTCAGAGGGATAGTACTGTGGGAATGCTGCACTGTCAGACTGTCAGTACTGAAGCATTATCGCAGTGTCAGAGGGTCAGTACTGAGGGAGTGCTGCACTGTCAGAGAGTCAGTACAGACGGAGTGCTGCATTGTGAGAGGATCAGTGCTGAAGGAGTGCTGCACTGTCAGAGGGACAGCACTGAGGAGTTGCTGCACTCTCAGAGGAACAGTACTGAGGGAAGCTGCACTGTCAGAGGGTCAGTACTGAGGGAATGCTGCACTGTCAGAGAGTCAGTACAGACGGAGTGCTGCATTGTGAGAGGATCAGTACTGAAGGAGTGCTGCACTGTCAGAGGGTCAGTACTGAGGAGTACTGCACTGTCAGAGGGTCAGCACTGAGGAGTGCTGCACTGTCACAGGAACAGTACTGAGGGAATGCTGCACTGTCAGAGGGTCAGTACTGAGGGAGCGCTGCACTGTCAGAGGGTCAGTACTGAGGGAGTGCTGCACTGTCAGAATGTCAGTACTGAGGGAGTGCTGCATTGTCAGATGGTCAGTACTGAGTGAGCGCTGCACAGTCAGAGGGACAGTACTGAGGGAATGCTGCACTGTCTGACCGTCAGTACTGAAGCATGCCGCACTGTCAGAGGGTTAGTACTGAAGCATTGCCGCAATGTCAGAGGGTCATGAATGATGGCGTGCTGCACTGTCAGAGGGTCAGCACTGAGGAGTGCTGCACTGTCAGAGGAACAGTACTGAGGGAATGCGGCACGGTCAGAGGAACAGTACTGATTGAGTACTGCACTGACAGAGGGACAGTACAGAGGGAATGCTGCACTGCCAGATGGTCAGTACTGAGCGAGTGCTGCACAGTCAGAGGGACGGTACTGAGGGAATGCTGCACTGTCAGACGGTCAGTACTGAAGCAATGCCGCACTGTCAGAGGTTTAGTACTGAAGCATTGCCGCAGTGTCAGAGGATCAGTAATGATGGAGTGCTGCACTGTCAGAGAGTCAGCACTGAGGAATGCTGCAGTGTCAGAGGGTCAGCACTGAGGAGTGCTGCACTGTCAGAGTGTCATTACTGAGGGAATGCTGCACTGCCAGATGGTCAGTACTGAGCGAGTGCTGCACTGTCAGAGAGTCAGTACATACGGAATGCTGCATTGTGAGAGGATCAGTACTGAAGGAGTGCTGCACTGTCAGATTCAGCACTGAGCGAGTGCTACACTGTCAGAGGGATAGTACTGAGGGAATGCGGCACTGTCAGACGGTCAGTACTGAAGCATTGTCGCAATGTCCGAGAGTCAGTACAGACGGAGTGCTGCATTGTGAGAGGATCAGTACTGAAGGAGTGCTGCACTGTCAGAGGGTCAGCACTGAGGAGTGCTGCACTGTCAGAGGAACAGTACTGAGGGAGCGCTGCACTGTCAGAGGGTCAGTACTGAGGGAGTGCTGCACTGTCAGAGGGTCAGCACAGAGGAGTGCTGCACGGTCAGAGGAACAGTACTGAGGGAGTGCTGCACTGTCAGAGGAACAGTACTGAGGGAGTACTGCACTGACAGAGGGACAGTACTGAGGGAATGCTGCATTGCCAGATGGTCAGTACTGAGCGAGTGCTGCACTGTCAGAGGGATAGTACTGAGGGAATGCTGCACTGTCAGACGGTCAGTACTGAAGCATTGTCGCAGTGTCAGATGGTCAGCACTGAGAAGTGCTGCACTGTCAGAGAGTCAGTACAGACGGAGTGCGGCATTGTGAGAGGATCAGTACTGAGGGAGTGCTGCACTGTCAGAGGGTCAGCACTGACGAGTGCTGCACTGTCACAGGAACAGTACTGAGGGAGTGCTGCACTGTCAGAGGGTCAGTACTGAGGGAGTGCTGCACTGTCAGAGGGTAAGTACTGAGGGAAAGATGTGCTGTCAGAGGGTCAGCACTGAGGGAGCGCTGCACTGTCAGAGGTTAAGTATTGAGGGAGAGCAGTACTGTCAGAGGGTCTGTACTGAGGGAGTGCTGCACTGTGAGAGGGTCAGTACTGACGGAGTGCTGCACTATCAGACGGTCAATACTGAGGGAGTGCTGCACAGTCAGAGGGACAGTATTGAGGGAATGCTGCACTGCCAGATGGTCAGTACTGGGGGAGTGCTGCACTGTCAGAGAGACAGTACTGAGGGAATGCTGCACTGCCAAAGGGTCAGTACTGAGCGAGCGCTGCACATTCAGAGGATCAGTACTGAAGGAGTGCTGCACTGTCAGAGGGTCAGCACTGAGGAGTGCTGCACTGTCACAGGAACAGTACTGAGGGAATGCTGCACTGTCAGAGGGTCAGTACTGAGGGAGTGCTGCACTGTCAGAGGGTCAGTACTGAGGGAGTGCTGCACAGTCAGAGGGACAGTACTGAGGGAATGCTGCACTTTCAGAGAGACAGTACTGAGGAAATGTTGCACTGCCGGAGGGTCATCACTGAGCAAGTGCTGCACTGTCAGAGGGTTAGTAGTGAAGCATTGCCGCACTGTCAGAGGCTCAGTACTGACGGAGTGCTGCACTGTCAGAGGGTCAGTACTGAGGGAATGCTGCACAGTGAGAGGGGCAGTACTGAGGGAATGCTGCACCGTCAGAGGGTCAGTACTGAGGGAGTGCCGCACTGTCAGAGGTTAGTACTGAAGCATTGCCGCAGTGTCAGGGGGTCAGTACTGAGGGAGTGCTGCACTGTCAGAACGTCAATACTGAGGGACTGCTGCACTGACAGAGGGACAGTACTGATGGAATGCTGCACTGTCAGAGGAACAGTACTGAGGGAATGGTGCACTGTCAGAGAGACAGTACTGAGGGAGGGCCGCACTGTCAGATGGTCAGTACTGAGGGAGTGCTGCACCATCAGAGGATCAGTACTGACAGAGTGCTGCACTGTCAGTGGGTAAGTAGTGAGGGAAAGCTGTACTGTCAGAGGGTCAGCACTGAGGGAGTGCTGCACTGTGAGAGGGTCATTACTGACGGAGTGCTGCACTGTCAGAGGGTCAGAACTGAGGGAGTGCTGCACTGTCAGAGGGTCAGTACTGAGGGAACGCTACATGTCAGAGCGTCAGTACTGAGGGAGTGCTGCACTGTCAGAGGATAAGTACTGAGGGAAAGCTGTACTGTCAGAGGGTCAGCACTGAGGGAGTGCTGCACTGTGAGAGTGTCAGTACTGACGGAGTGCTGCACTATCAGACGATCAGTACTGAGGGAGTGCTGCACATTCAGAGGGACAGTATTGAGGGAATGCTGCACTGCCAGATGGTCAGTACTGGGGGAGTGCTGCACTGTCAGAGAGATGGTACTGAGGGAATGCTGCACTGCCAAATGGTCAGTACAGAGCGAGCGCTTGCACAGTCAGAGGGACAGTACTGAAGGAATGCTGCACTGTGAGATGGTCAGTACTGAAGCAGTGCCGCACTGTCAGAGGGTTAGTACTGAAGCATTGCCGCACTGTCAGAGGGTCAGTACTGACGGAGTGCTGCACTGTCAGAGGGTCAGTACTGACGGAGTGCTGCACTGTCAGAGGAACTGTACTGAGGAAGTGCTGCACTGTCAGAGGAACAGTACTGAGGGAGTACAGCACTGACAGAGGGACGGTACTGAGGGAATGCTGCACTGCCAGATGGTCAGTACTAAGCGAGTGCTGCACTGTCAGAGGGATAGTACTGAGGGAATGCTGCACTGTCAGACGGTCAGTACTGAAGCATTATTGCAGTGTCAGAGGGTTAGTACTGAGGGAGTGCTGCACTGTCAGAGAGTCAGTACTGAAGCAATGTCGCAGTGTCAGAGTGTAAGTACTGAAGCATTGCCGCAGTGTCAGAGGGGCAGTAATGATGGAGTGCTGCACTGTCAGAGGGTCAGCACTGAGGAATGCTGCACTGTCAGAGGGTCAGCACTGAGGAATGCTGCACTGTCAGAGGGTCAGCACTGAGGAGTGCTGCATTGTCAGAGCGTCAGTACTGAGGGAATGCTGCACAGTCAGAGGGACATTATTGAGGGAATGCTGCACTGCCAGATGGTCAGTACTGAGTGAGCGCTGCACTGTCAGAGGGTCAGTACTGAGGGAGTACCGCACTGTCAGACGGTCAGTACTGAGGGAATGCTGCACTGTCAGAGAGACAGTGCTGAGGGAGGGCCACACTGTCAGATGGTCATACTGAGGGAGTGCTGCACTGTCAGAGGATCAGTACTGACGGAGTGCTGCACAGTCAGAGGGTCAGCACTGAGGGAGTGCTGCACTGTCAAAGGGTCAGTACTGAGGGAGTGCTGCACTGTCAGAGGGTCAGTACTGAGGGAACGCGACATGTCAGAGGGTCAGTACTGACGGAGTGCTGCACTGTCAGAGGATCAGCACTGAGGAGTGCTGCACTGTCAGAGGAACAGTACTGAGGGAGTACTGCACTGACAGAGGGACGGTACTGAGGGAATGCTGCTCTGCCAGATGGTCAGTACTGAGTGAGTGCTGCACTGTCAGAGGGATAGTACTGCGGGAATGCTGCACTGTCAGACTGTCAGTACTGAAGCATTATCGCAGTGTCAGAGGGTCAGTACTGAGGGAGTGCTGCACTGTCAGAGAGTCAGTACAGACGGAGTGCTGCATTGTGAGAGGATCAGTACTGAAGGAGTGCTGCACTGTCAGAGGGTCAGCACTGAGGGAGTGCTGCACAGTCAGAGGGTCAGTACTGAGGGAACGCGACGTCAGAGGGTCAGTACTGACGGAGTGCTGCACTGTCAGAGGGTCAGCACTGAGGGTGTGCTGCACTGTCAGAGGGTCAATACTGAGGGAACGCGACATGTCAGAGGGTCAGTACTGACGGAGTGCTGCATTGTGAGAGGATCAGTACTGAAGGAGTGCTGCACTGTCAGAGGAACAGTACTGAGGGAATCTGCACTGTCAGAGGGTCAGTACTGAGGGAATGCTGCACTGTCAGAGAGTCAGTACAGACGGAGTGCTGCATTGTGAGAGGATCAGTACTGAAGGAGTGCTGCACTGTCAGAGGGTCAGCACTGAGGAGTGCTGCACTGTCAGAGGAACAGGACTGAGGGAAGCTGCACTGTCAGAGTGTTAGTACTGAAGCATTGCCGCAGTGTCAGAGGGTCAGTACTGTGGGAGTGCTGCACTGTCAGAGGGTCAGTACTGAGGGAATGCAGCACTGTCAGAGGGTCAGTACTGAGGGAACGCGACGTCAGAGGGTCAGTACTGACGGAGTGCTGCACTGTCAGAGGGTCAGCACTGAGGGTGTGCTGCACTGTCAGAGGGTCAATACTGAGGGAACGCGACATGTCAGAGGGTCAGTACTGACGGAGTGCTGCATTGTGAGAGGATCAGTACTGAAGGAGTGCTGCACTGTCAGAGGAACAGTACTGAGGGAATCTGCACTGTCAGAGGGTCAGTACTGAGGGAATGCTGCACTGTCAGAGAGTCAGTACAGACGGAGTGCTGCATTGTGAGAGGATCAGTACTGAAGGAGTGCTGCACTGTCAGAGGGTCAGCACTGAGGAGTGCTGCACTGTCACAGGAACAGTAGTGAGGGAATGCTGCACTGTCAGAGGGTCAGTACTGAGGGAGTGCTGCACTGTCAGAGAGTCAGTACTGAGGGAGTGCTGCACAGTCAGAGGGACAGTACTGAGGGAATGCTGCACTGCCAGATGGTCAGTACTGAGGGAGTGCTGCACTGTCAGAGGGTCAGTACTGAGGGAGTACCGCACTGTCCGACGCTGAGTACTGAGGGAATGCTGCACTGTCAGAGGGTCAGCACTGAGGAGTGCTGCACTGTCACAGGAACAGTACTGAGGGAATGCTGCACTGTCAGAGGGTCAGTACTGAGGGAGCGCTGCACAGTCAGAGGGTCAGTACTGAGGGAGCGCTGCAATGTCAGAAGGTCAGTACTCAGGGAGTGCTGCACAGTCAGAGGGACAGTACTGAGGGAATGCTGCACTGCCAGATGGTCAGTACTGAGTGAGCGCTGCACTGTCAGAGGGTCAGTACTGAGGGAATGCAGCATTGTCAGAGAGAAAGTACTGAGGGAATGCTGCACTGTCAGAGAGACAGTGCTGAGGGAGGGCCACACTGTCAGAAGGTCATACTGAGGGAGTGCTGCACTGTCAGAGGATCAGTACTGACGGAGTGCTGCACTGTCAGAGGGTCAGCACTGAGGAGTGCTGCACTGTCAGAGGAACAGTACTGAGGGAAGCTGCACTGTCGGAGTGTTAGTACTGAAGCATTGCCGCAGTGTCAGAGGGTCAGTACTGAGGGAGTGCTGCACTGTCAGAGGGTCAGTACTGAGGGAATGCAGCACTGTCAGAGGGTCAGTACTGAGGTAACGCGACGTCAGAGGGTCAGTACTGACGGAGTGCTGCACTGTCAGAGGGTCAGCACTGAGGGTGTGCTGCACTGTCAGAGGGTCAATACTGAGGGAACGCGACATGTCAGAGGGTCAGTACTGACGGAGTGCTGCATTGTGAGAGGATCAGTACTGAAGGAGTGCTGCACTGTCAGAGGAACAGTACTGAGGGAATCTGCACTGTCAGAGGGTCAGTACTGAGGGAATGCTGCACTGTCAGAGAGTCAGTACAGACGGAGTGCTGCATTGTGAGAGGATCAGTACTGAAGGAGTGCTGCACTGTCAGAGGGTCAGCACTGAGGAGTGCTGCACTGTCACAGGAACAGTACTGAGGGAATGCTGCACTGTCGGAGCGTCAGTACTGACGGAGTGCTTCACTATCAGAGGAACAGTACTGAGGAAGTGCTGCACTGTCAGAGGAACAGTACTGAGGGAGTACTGCACTGACAGAGGGACGGTACTGAGGGAATGCTGCTCTGCCAGATGGTCAGTACTGAGCGAGTGCTGCACTGTCAGAGGGATAGTACTGCGGGAATGCTGCACTGTCAGACTGTCAGTACTGAAGCATTATCGCAGTGTCAGAGGGTCAGTACTGAGGGAGTGCTGCACTGTCAGAGAGTCAGTACAGACGGAGTGCTGCATTGTGAGAGGATCAGTACTGAAGGAGTGCTGCATTGTCAGAGGGTCAGCACTGAGGAGTGCTGCACTGTCAGAGGAACAGTACTGAGGGAAGCTGCACTGTCAGAGGGTCAGTACTGAGGGAATGCTGCACTGTCAGAGGGTCAGTACAGACGGAGTGCTGCATTGTGAGAGGATCAGTACTGAAGGAGTGCTGCACTGTCAGAGGGTCAGTACTGAGGGAGTGCTGCACAGTCAGAGGGTAAGTACTGAGGGAAAGCTGTACTGTCGGAGGGTCAGTACTGAGGGAGCGCTGCCCTGTCCGAGTGTAAGTATTGAGGAGAAAAGTACTGTCAGAGGGTCAGCACTGAGGGAGTGCTGCACTGTGTGAGGGTCAGTACTGACGGAGTGCTGCACTGTCAGAGAGTCAGTACTGAAGCATTGTCGCAGTGTCAGAGGGTTAGTACTGAAGCATTGGCGCAGTGTTAGAGGGTCAGAAATGATGGAGTGCTGCACTGTCAGAGGGATAGTACTGCGGGAATGCTGCACTGTCAGACGGTCAGCACTGAGGAGTGCTGCACTTTCAGAGGAACAGTACTGAGGGAAGCTGCACAGTCAGAGGGTCAGTACTGAGGGAATGCTGCACTGTCAGAGAGTCAGTTCAGACGGAGTGCTGCATTGTGAGAGGATATGTACTGAAGGAGTGCTGCACTGTCAGAGGGTCAGCACTGAGGAGTGCTGCACTGTCACAGGAACAGTACTGAGGGAATGCTGCACTGTCAGAGGGTCAGTACTGAGGGAGTGCTGCACTGTCAGAGGGTCAGTACTGAGGGAGTGCTGCACAGTCAGAGGGACAGTACTGAGGGAATGCTGCACTGCCAGATGGTCAGTACTGAGGGAGTGCTGCACTGTCAGAGGGTCAGTACTGAGGGAGTACCGCACTGTCAGACGCTGAGTACTGAGGGAATGCTGCACTGTCAGAGGGTCAGCACTGAGGAGTGCTGCACTGTCACAGGAACAGTACTGAGGGAGTGCTGCACTGTCAGAGGGTCAGTACAGAGGGAGCGCTGCACAGTCAGAGGGTCAGTACTGAGGGAGCGCTGCAGTGTCAGAGGGTCAGTACTGAGGGAGTGCTGCACTGTCAGAGTGTCAGTACTGAGGGAGTGCTGCACAGTCAGAGGGACAGTACTGAGGGAATGCTGCACTGCCAGATGGTCAGTACTGAGTGAGCGCTGCACTGTCAGAGGGTCAGTACTGAGGGAATGCAGCACTGTCAGAGAGACAGTACTGAGGGAATGCTGCACTGTCAGAGAGACAGTGCTGAGGGAGTGCTGCACTGTCAGAGGGTCAGTACTGAGGGAACGCGACATGTCAGAGGGTCAGTACTGACGGAGTGCTGCACTGTCAGAGGGTCAGCACTGAGGAGTGCTGCACTGTCAGAGGAACAGTACTGAGGAAGTGCTGCACTGTCAGAGGAACAGTACTGAGGGAGTACTGCACTGACAGAGGGACGGTACTGAGGGAATGCTGCTCTGCCAGATGGTCAGTACTGAGCGAGTGCTGCACTGTCAGAGGGATAGTACAGCGGGAATGCTGCACTGTCAGACTGTCAGTACTGAAGCATTATCGCAGTGTCAGAGGGTCAGTACTGAGGGAGTGCTGCACTGTCAGAGGAACAATACCGAGGGAGTACTGCACTGACAGAGGGACGGTACTGACGGAATGCTGCTCTGCCAGATGGTCAGGACTGAGCGAGTGCTGCACTGTCAGAGGGATAGTACTGCGGGAATGCTGCACTGTCAGATGGTCAGCACTGAGGAGTGCTGCACTGTCAGAGGAACAGTACTGTGGGAAGCTGCACAGTCATAGGGTCAGTACTGAGGGAATGCTGCACTGTCAGAGAGTCAGTTCAGACGGAGTGCTGCATTGTGAGAGGATATGTACTGAAGGAGTGCTGCACTGTCAGAGGGTCAGCACTGAGGAGTGCTGCACTGTCACAGGAACAGTACTGAGGGAATGCTGCACTGTCAGAGGGTCAGTACTGAGGGAGTGTTGCACTGTCAGAGGGTCAGTACTGAGGGAGTGCTGCACAGTCAGAGGGACAGTACTGAGGGAATGCTGCACTGCCAGATGGTCAGTATTGAGGGAGTGCTGCACTGTCAGAGGGTCAGTACTGAAGGAGTACCGCACTGTCAGACGCTGAGTACTGAGGGAATGCTGCACTGTCAGAGGGTCAGCACTGAGGAGTGCTGCACTGTCACAGGAACAGTACTGAGGGAATGCTGCACTGTCAGAGGGTCAGCACTGAGGAGTGCTGCACTGTCACAGGAACAGTACTGAGGGAATGCTGCACTGTCAGAGGGTCAGTACTGAGGGAGCGCTGCACAGTCAGAGGGTCAGTACTGAGGGAGTGCTGCACTGTCAGAGTGTCTGTACTGAGGGAGTGCTGCACAGTCAGAGGGACAGTACTGAGGGAATGCTGCACTGCCAGATGGTCAGTACTGAGGGAGTGCTGCACTGTCAGAGGGTAAGTATTGATGAGCTGTCAGAGGGTCAGCACTGAGGGAGCGCTGGACTGTCAGAGGTTAAGTATTGAGGGAGAGCAGTACTGTCAGAGGGTCAGCACTGAGGGAGTGCTGCACTGTGAGAGGGTCAGTACTGATGGAGTGCTGCTCTATCAGATGGTCAGTACTGAGAGAGTGCTGCACAGTCAGAGGGACAGTATTGAGGGAATGCTGCACTGCCAGATGGTCAGTACTGGGGGAGTGCTGCACTGTCAGAGAGACAGTACTGAGGGAATGCTGCACTGTCAGACGGTCAGTACTGAAGCAGTGCCGCACTGTCAGAGGGTTAGTACTGAAGCATTGCCGCAGTGTCACAGGGTCAGAACTGACGGAGTGCTGCACTGTCAGAGGGTCAGCACTGAGGACTGCTGCACTGTCAGAGGAACAGTACTGAGGACGTGCTGCACTGTCAGAGGAACAGTACTGAGGGAGTACTGCACTGACAGAGGGACGGTACTGAGGGAATGCTGCACTGCCAGATGGTCAGTACTGAGGGAATGCTGCACTGTCAGATGGTCAGTACTGAAGCATTTTCGCAGTGTCAGAGGGTTAGTAATGAAGCATTGCCGCAGTGTCAGAGGGTCAGTACTGACGGAGTGCTGCACTGTCAGAGGGTCAGCACTGAGGAGTGCTGCACTGTCAGAGGAACAGTACTGAGGGAGTGCTGCACAGTGAGAGGGACAGTACTGAGGGTATGCTGCACTTTCAGAGAGACAGTACTGAGGAAATGCTGCACTGCCGGAGGGTCATTACTGAGCAAGTGCTGCACTGTCAGAGGGTTAGTAGTGAAGCATTGCCGCAGTGTCAGAGGCTCAGTACTGACGGAGTGCTGCACTGTCAGAGGGACAGTACTGAGGGAATGCTGCACTGACAGAGGGTCAGTACTGAGGGAGTGCCGCACTGTCAGAGAGACAGTACTGAGGAAATGCTGCACTGCCAGAGGGTCAGTACTGAGCGAGTGCTGCACTGTCAGAGGGACAGCACTGAGGGAATGCTGCACTGTCAGACGGTCAGTACTGAGCGAGTGCTGCACTGTCAAAGGAAAGTACTGAAGGAGCGCTGCACAGTCAGAGGGTCAGTACTGAGGGAGTGCTGCACTGTCAGAGGGACAGTACTGAGGGAGTACCGCACTGTCAGGCGCTGAGTATTGAGGGAATGCTGCACTGTCAAAGGGACAGTACTGAGGGAATGCTGCACTGACAGAGGGTCAGTACTGAGGGAGTGCCGCACTATCAGACGATCAGGACTGAGGGAATGCTGCACTGTCAGAGGGACAGTACTGAGGGAGTGCTGCACTGTCAGAGCTATAGTACTGAGGGAATGCTGCACTGTCAGACGGTCAGTACGGAAGCAGTGCCGAACTGTCAGACGGTTAGTAGTGAAGCATTGCCGCAGTGTCAGAGGGTCAGTACTGAGGGAGTGCTGCACTGTCAGAGAGACAGTACTGAGGAAATGCTGCACTGCCTAAGGGTCAGTACTGAAGGAAGACCGCACTGTCAGACGGTCAGTACTGACGGAGAGCTCCACTGTCAGAGGGTCAGTACTGACGGAGTGCTGCACTGACAGAGGGACAGTACTGAGGGAGTGCAGCACTGTCAGAGTGTTAGTACTGAAGCATTGCCGCAGTGTCAGAGGGTCAGTACTGAGGGAGTGCTGCATTGTCAGAGGGTCAGTTCTGAGGGAATGCAGCACTGTCAGAGAGACAGTACTGAGGGAATGCTGCACTGTCAGAGAGACAGTGCTGAGGGAGGGCCACAATGTCAGATGGTCATACTGAGGGAGTGCTGCACTGTCAGAGGACCAGTAATGACGGAGTGCTGCACTGTCAGAGGGTCAGCACTGAGGGAGTTCTGCACTGTCAGAGGGTCAGTACTGAGGGAACGCAACATGTCAGAGGGTCAGTACTGACGGAGTGCTGCACTGTCAGAGGGTCAGCACTGAGGAGTGCTGCACTGTCAGAGGAACAGTACTGAAGAAGTGCTGCACTGTAGAGGAACAGTACTGAGGGAGTACTGCACTGACAGAGGGACGGTACTGAGGGAATGCTGCTCTGCCAGATGGTCAGTACTGAGCGAGTGCTGCACTGTCAGAGGGATAGTACTGCGGGAATGCTGCACTGTCAGACTGTCAGTACTGAAGCATTATCGCAGTGTCAGAGGGTCAGAACTGAGGGAGTGCTGCACTGTCAGAGAGTCAGTACAGACGGAGTGCTGCATTGTGAGAGGATCAGTACTGAAGGAGTGCTGCACTGTCAGAGGGTCAGCACTGAGGAGTTGCTGCACTGTCAGAGGAACAGTACTGAGGGAAGCTGCACTGTCAGAGGGTCAGTACTGAGGGAATGCTGCACTGTCAGAGAGTCAGTACAGACGGAGTGCTGCATTGTGAGAGGATCAGTACTGAAGGAGTGCTGCACTGTCAGAGGGTCAGTACTGAGGAGTACTGCACTGTCAGAGGGTCAGCACTGAGGAGTGCTGCACTGTCACAGGAACAGTACTGAGGGAATGCTGCACTGTCAGAGGGTCAGTACTGAGGGAGCGCTGCACTGTCAGAGGGTCAGTACTGAGGGAGTGCTGCACTGTCAGAATGTCAGTACTGAGGGAGTGCTGCATTGTCAGATGGTCAGTACTGAGTGAGCGCTGCACAGTCAGAGGGACAGTACTGAGGGAATGCTGCACTGTCTGACCGTCAGTACTGAAGCATGCCGCACTGTCAGAGGGTTAGTACTGAAGCATTGCCGCAATGTCAGAGGGTCATGAATGATGGAGTGCTGCACTGTCAGAGGGTCAGCACTGAGGAGTGCTGCACTGTCAGAGGAACAGTACTGAGGGAATGCGGCACGGTCAGAGGAACAGTACTGATTGAGTACTGCACTGACAGAGGGACAGTACAGAGGGAATGCTGCACTGCCAGATGGTCAGTACTGAGCGAGTGCTGCACAGTCAGAGGGACGGTACTGAGGGAATGCTGCACTGTCAGACGGTCAGTACTGAAGCAATGCCGCACTGTCAGAGGTTTAGTACTGAAGCATTGCCGCAGTGTCAGAGGATCAGTAATGATGGAGTGCTGCACTGTCAGAGAGTCAGCACTGAGGAATGCTGCAGTGTCAGAGGGTCAGCACTGAGGAGTGCTGCACTGTCAGAGTGTCATTACTGAGGGAATGCTGCACTGCCAGATGGTCAGTACTGAGCGAGTGCTGCACTGTCAGAGAGTCAGTACATACGGAATGCTGCATTGTGAGAGGATCAGTACTGAAGGAGTGCTGCACTGTCAGATTCAGCACTGAGCGAGTGCTACACTGTCAGAGGGATAGTACTGAGGGAATGCGGCACTGTCAGACGGTCAGTACTGAAGCATTGTCGCAATGTCCGAGAGTCAGTACAGACGGAGTGCTGCATTGTGAGAGGATCAGTACTGAAGGAGTGCTGCACTGTCAGAGGGTCAGCACTGAGGAGTGCTGCACTGTCAGAGGAACAGTACTGAGGGAGCGCTGCACTGTCAGAGGGTCAGTACTGAGGGAGTGCTGCACTGTCAGAGAGTCAGTACATACGGAATGCTGCATTGTGAGAGGATCAGTACTGAAGGAGTGCTGCACTGTCAGATTCAGCACTAAGGAGTGCTTCACTGTCAGAGGGTCAGAACTGAGGGAGCAGTGCACTGTCAGAGGGTCAGTACTGAGGGAGTACTGCACTGTCAGAGGGTCAGTACTGAGGGAAAGCTGTACTATCAGAGGGTCAGCACTGAGGGAGCGCTGCACTGTCAGAGGTTAAGTATTGAGGGAGAGCAGTACTGTCAGAGGGTCAGCACTGAGGGAGTGCTGCACTGTGAGAGGGTCAGTACTGACGGAGTGCTGCGCTATCAGACGGTCAGTACTGAGGGAGTGCTGCACAGTCAGAGGGACCGTATTGAGGGAATGCTGCACTGCCAGATGGTCAGTACTGGGGGAGTGCTGCACTGTCAGAGAGACAGTACTGAGGGAATGCTGCACTGTCAGACGGTCAGTACTGAAGCATTGCCGCAGTGTCAGAGGGTCAGTACTGACGGAGTGCTGCACTGTCAGAGGGTCAGCACTGAGGAGTACTGAACTGTCAGAGGAACAGTACTGAGGAAGTGCTGCACTGTCAGAGGAACAGTACTGAGGGAGTACTGCACTGACAGAGGGACGGTACTGAGGGAATGCTGCACTGCCAGATGGTCAGTACTGAGCGAGTGCTGCACTGTCAGAGGGATAGTACAGAGGGAATGCTGCACTGTCAGACGGTCAGTACTGAAGCATTGTCGCAGTGTCAGAGGGTCAGTACTGAGGGAGTGCTGCACTGTCAGAGAGTCAGTACAGACGGAGTGCTGCATTGTGAGAGGATCAGTACTGAAGGTTTGTGCACTGTCAGAGGGTCAGAACTGAGGAGTGCTGCACTGTCAGAGGAACAATACTGAAGCAGTGCCGCACTGTCAGAGGGTTAGTACTGAAGCATTGCCGCAGTGTCAGAGGATCAGTAATGATGGAGTGCTGCACTGTCAGAGGGTCAGCACTGAGGAATGCTGCAGTGTCAGAGGGTCAGCACTGAGGAGTGCTGCACTGTCAGAGGGTCATTACAGAGGGAATGCTGCACTGCCAGATGGTCAGTACTGAGCGAGTGCTGCACTGTCAGAGGGATAGTACTGAGGGAATGCGGCACTGTCAGACGGTCAGTACTGAAGCATTGCTGCAGTGTCCGAGAGTCAGTACAGACGGAGTGCTGCATTGTGAGAGGATCAGTACTGAAGGAGTGCTGCACTGTCAGAGGGTCAGCACTGAGGAGTGCTGCACTGTCAGAGGAACAGTACTGAGGGAGCGCTACACTGTCAGAGGGTCAGTACTGAGGGAGTGCTGCACTGTCAGAGAGTCAGTACATACGGAATGCTGCATTGTGAGAGGATCAGTACTGAAGGAGTGCTGCACTGTCAGAGAGTCAGCACTGAGGAGTGCTGCACTGTCACAGGAACAGGACTGAGGGAGTGCTGCACTGTCAGAGGGTCAGTACTGAGGGAGTGCTGCAACATCAGATGATCAGTACTGACGGAGTGCTGCACTGTCAGAGGCTCAGTACTGAGCGAGTGCTGCACTGTCAGAGGGATAGTACTGAGGGAATGCTGCCCTGTCAGATGTCAGTCCTGAGGCAGTGCCGCACTGTCAGAGGGTTAGTAGTGAAGCATTGCCGCAGTTTCAGAGGCTCAGTACTGATGGAGTGCTGCACTGTCAGACGGTCAGGACTGAGGGAGTGCTGCACTGTCAGAGGGTCAGTACTGAAGGAACGCTACCTGTCAGAGGGTCAGTACTGAGGGAGTGCTGCACTGTCAGAGGGTAAGTACTGAGGGAAAGCTGTACTGTCAGAGGGTCAGTACTGAGGGTTTGCTGCACTGTCAGAGAGTCAGTACAGACGGAGTGCTGCATTCTGAGAGGATCAGTACTGAAGGAGTGCTGCACTGTCAGAGGGTCAGCACTGAGGAGCTGTTGCACTGTCACAGGAACAGTACTGAGGGAATGCTGCACTGTCAGAGGGTCAGCACTGAGGGAGCGCTGCACTGTCAGAGGGTCAGTACTGAGGGAGTGCTGCACTGTCAGAGGGTCAGTACTGAGGGAGTGCTGCACTGTCAGAGGGTCAGTACTGAGGGAATGCTGCACTGCCAGATGGTCAGTACTGAGCGAGTGCTGCACTGTCAGAGGGATAGTACTGATGGAATGCTGCACTGTCAGAGAGACAGTACTGAGGGAATGGTGCACTGTCAAAGAGACAGTACTGAGGGAATGGTGCACTGTCAGAGAGACAGTACTGAGGGAGGGCCGCACTGTCAGATGGTCAGTACTGAGGGAGTGCTGCACCATCAGAGGATCAGTACTGAGCGAGTGCTGCACTATCAGAGGGATAGTACTGAGGGAATGCTGCACTGTCAGATGTCAGTCCTGAGGCAGTGCCGCACTGTCAGAGGGTTAGTAGTGAAGCATTGCCGCAGTGTCAGAGGCTCAGTACTGAGGGAGTGCTGCACAGTCAGAGGGACAGTATTGAGGGAATGCTGCACTGCCAGATGGTCAGTACTGGGGGCGTACTGCACTGTCAGAGAGACAGTACTGAGGGAATGCTGCACTGCCAGCAGACAGTACAGAGCGAGCGCTGCACATTCAGAGGGACAGTACTGAGGGAATGCAGCACTGTCAGACGGTCAGTACTGAAGCAGTGCCGCACTGTCAGAGGGTCAGTACTGAAGCAGTGCCGCACTGTCAGAGGGTCAGTACTGACGGAGTGCTGCACTGTCAGTGGGTCAGAACTGAGGAGTGCTGCACTGTCAGAGGAACAGTACTGAGGGAGCGCTGCACTGTCAGAGGCTCAGTACTGAGTGAGCGCTGCACTGTCAGAGGGATAGTACTGAGGGAATGCTGCCCTGTCAGATGTCAGTCCTGAGGCAGTGCCGCACTGTCAGAGGGTTAGTAGTGAAGCATTGCCGCAGTTTCAGAGGCTCAGTACTGATGGAGTGCTGCACTGTCAGAGGGTCAGTACTGAGGGAGTGCTGCACTGTCAGAGGGTCAGTACTGAAGGAACGCTACCTGTCAGAGGGTCAGTACTGAGGGAGTGCTGCACTGTCAGAGGGTAAGTACTGAGGGAAAGCTGTACTGTCAGAGGGTCAGTACTGAGGGTTTGCTGCACTGTCAGAGAGTCAGTACAGACGGAGTGCTGCATTCTGAGAGGATCAGTACTGAAGGAGTGCTGCACTGTCAGAGGGTCAGCACTGAGGAGCTGTTGCACTGTCACAGGAACAGTACTGAGGGAATGCTGCACTGTCAGAGGGTCAGCACTGAGGGAGCGCTGCACTGTCAGAGGGTCAGTACTGAGGGAGTGCTGCACTGTCAGAGGGTCAGTACTGAGGGAGTGCTGCACAGTCAGAGGGACAGTACTGAGGGAATGCTGCACTGCCAGATGGTCAGTACTGGGGGAGTGCTGCACTGTCAGAGAGACAGTGCTGAGGGAATGCTGCACTGCCAAAGGGTCAGTACTGAGAGAGCGCTGCACAGTCAGAGGGACGGTACTGAGGAGTGCTGCACTGTCAGAGGGTCAGTACTGAGGGAATGCTGCACTGCCAGATGGTCAGTACTGAGCGAGTGCTGCACTGTCAGAGGGATAGTACTGATGGAATGCTGCACTGTCAGAGAGACAGTACTGAGGGAATGGTGCACTGTCAAAGAGACAGTACTGAGGGAATGGTGCACTGTCAGAGAGACAGTACTGAGGGAGGGCCGCACTGTCAGATGGTCAGTACTGAGGGAGTGCTGCACCATCAGAGGATCAGTACTGAGCGAGTGCTGCACTATCAGAGGGATAGTACTGAGGGAATGCTGCACTGTCAGATGTCAGTCCTGAGGCAGTGCCGCACTGTCAGAGGGTTAGTAGTGAAGCATTGCCGCAGTGTCAGAGGCTCAGTACTGAGGGAGTGCTGCACAGTCAGAGGGACAGTATTGAGGGAATGCTGCACTGCCAGATGGTCAGTACTGGGGGCGTACTGCACTGTCAGAGAGACAGTACTGAGGGAATGCTGCACTGCCAGCAGACAGTACAGAGCGAGTGCTGCACATTCAGAGGGACAGTACTGAGGGAATGCAGCACTGTCAGACGGTCAGTACTGAAGCAGTGCCGCACTGTCAGAGGGTCAGTACTGAAGCAGTGCCGCACTGTCAGAGGGTCAGTACTGACGGAGTGCTGCACTGTCAGTGGGTCAGAACTGAGGAGTGCTGCACTGTCAGAGGGTCAGAACTGAGGAGTGCTGCACTGTCAGAGGAACAGTACTGAGGGAGTGCTGCACTGTCAGAGGAAAGTACTGAGGGAGCGCTGCACTGTCAGAGCGTCAGTACTGAGGGAGTGCTGCACTGTCAGAGGAACAGTACTGAGGGAGTGCTGCACTGTCAGAGGAAAGTACTGAGGGAGCGCTGCACTGTCAGAGGGTCAGTACTGAGGGAGTGCTGCACTGTTAGACGGTCAGTACTGAGGGAATGCTGCACTGCCAGATGGTCAGTACTGAAGCAGTGCCGCACTGTCAGAGGCTCAGTACTGACGGAGTGCTGCACCGTCAGAGGGTCAGTACTGAGTGAGTGCCGCACTGTTAAAGGGTTAGTACTGAAGCATTGCCGCAGTGTCATAGGGTCAGTACTGAGGGAGTGCTGCACTCTCAGAGGGTCAGGACTGAGGGAGTGCTGCACTGACAGAGGGACAGTACTGATGGAATTCTGCACTGTCAGAGGGACAGTACTGAGGGAATGGTGCACCGTCAGAGAGACAGTACTCAGAGAGGGCCGCACTGTCAGATAGTCAGTACTGAGGGACTGCTGCACCATCAGAGGATCAGTACTGACGGAGTGCTGCACTGCCAGAGGGTCAGCACTGAGGGAGTGCTGCACTGTCAGAGGGTCAGTACTGAGGGAACGCTACCTGTCAGAGGGTCAGCACTAAGGGAGTGCTGCACTGTCAGAGGGTAAGTACTGAGGGAAAGCTGTACTGTCAGAGGGTCAGTACTGAGCGAGCGCTACACTGTCAGAGGGTAAGTATTGAGGGAGAGCAGTACTGTCAGAGGGTCAGCACTGAGGGAGTGCTGCACTGTGAGAGGGTCAGTACTGACGGAGTGCTGCACTATCAGACGGTCAGTACTGAGGGAGGGCTGCACAGTCAGAGGGACAGTATTGAAGGAATGCTGCACTGCCAGATGGTCGGTACTGGGGGAGTACTACACTGTCAGAGCGACAGTACTGAGGGAATGCTGCACTGCCAAACGGTCAGTACAGAGCGAGGGCTGCACAGTCAGAGGGCCAATACTGAGGGAAAGCTGCACTGTCAGACGGTCAGTACTGAAGCAGTGCCGCACTGTCAGAGGGTCAGTACTGACGGAGTGCTGCACTGTCAGAGGGTCAGAACTGAAGAGTGCTGCACTGTCAGAGGAACAGCACTGAGGGTGTGCTGCACTGTCAGAGGAACAGTACTGAGGGAGTACTGCACTGACAGAGGGACAGTACTGAGGGAATGCTGCACTGCCAGATGGTCAGTACTGAGCGAGTGCTGTACTGTCAGAGGGATAGTACTGAGGGAATGCTGCACTGTCAGACGGTCAGTACTGAAGCATTGTCGCAGTGTCAGAGGGTCAGTCATGAGGGAATGCTGCACTGTCAGAGAGTCAGTACAGACGGAGTGCTGCATTGTGAGAGGATCAGTACTGAAGGAGTGCTGCACTGTCAGAGGAACAGTACTGAGGGAGCGGGGCACTGTCAGAGGGTCAGTGCTGAGGGAGTGCTGCACTGTCAGAGAGTCAGTGCAGACGGAGTGCTGCATTGTGAGAGGATCAGTACAGAATGAGTGCTGCACTGTCAGAGGGTCAGCACTGAGGAGTGCTGCACTGTCACAGGAGCAGGACTGAGGGCGCTCTGCACTGTCAGAGGGACAGTACTGAGGGAGTGCTGCCTTGTCAAAGGGTCAGTACTGAGGGAGTGCTGTACAGTCAGAGGGACAGTACTGAGGGAATGCTGCACTGTCAGAGAGATAGTACGGAGGAAAAGCTGCACTGCCAGAGGGTCAGTACTGAGCGAGTGCTGCACTGTCATAGGGACAGCACTGAGGGAATGCTGCACTGTCAGAGGGTCAGTACAGAGGGAGTGCTGCAATGTCAGAGGGTCAGTACTGACGGAGTGCTGCACTGTCAGAGGGTCAGTACTGATGGACTGCTGCACAATCAGAGGGACAGCACTGAGGGAATGCTGCACTATCACAGGGTCAGTACTGAGGGAGTGCCGCACTGTCAGAGTTCAGTACTGAGGGAATGCTGCACTGTCAGTGGGACAGTATTGAGGGAGTGCCGCACTGTCAGATGGTCAGTACTGAGGGAATGCTGCACTGTCAGAGGGACAGTACTGAGGGAATGCTGCACTGTCAGAGGGTCAGTACTGAGGGAGTGCTGCACCGTCAGAGGATCAGTACTGACGGAGTGCTGCACTGTCAGAGGGTCAGCACTGAGGAGTGCTGCACTGTCAGAGGAACAGTACTGAGGGAGCGGGGCACTGTCAGAGGGTCAGTACTGAGGGAGTGCTGCACTGTCAGAGAGTCAGTACAGACGGAGTGCTGCATTGTGAGAGGATCAGTACAGAATGAGTGCTGCACTGTCAGAGGGTCAGCACTGAGGAGTGCTGCACTGTCACAGGAGCAGTACTGAGGGCGCTCTGCACTGTCAGAGGGACAGTACTGAGGGAGTGCTGCCTTGTCAAAGGGTCAGTACTGAGGGAATGCTGCACTGTCAGAGAGATAGTACTGAGGAAAAGCTGCACTGCCAGAGGGTCAGTACTGAGCGAGTGCTGCACTGTCAGAGGGACAGCACTGAGGGAATACTGCACTGTCAGAGGGTCAGTACAGAGGGAGTGCTGCACTGTCAGAGGGTCAGTACTGACGGAGTGCTGCACTGTCAGAGGGTCAGTACTGATGGACTGCTGCACAGTCAGAGGGACAGCACTGAGGGAATGCTGCACTATTACAGGGTCAGTACTGAGGGTGTGCCGCACTGTCAGAGGTTCAGTATTGAGGGAATGCTGCACTGTCAGTGGGACAGTATTGAGGGAGTGCCGCACTGTCAGATGGTCAGTACTGAGGGAATGCTGCACTGTCAGAGGGTCAGTACTGAGGGAGTACTGCACCGTCAGAGGATCAGTACTGATGGAGTGCTGCACTGTCAGAGGGTCAGCACTGAGGGAGTGCTGCACTGTCAGAGGGTCAGTACTGAGGGAATGCTGCACTGTCACAGTGTCAGTACTGAGGGAGTGCTGCACCGTCAGAGGATCAGTACTGATGGAGTGCTGCACTGTCAGAGGGTCAGCACTGAGGGAGTGCTGCACTGTCAGAGGGTCAGTACTGAGGGAATGCTGCACTGTCACAGTGTCAGTACTGAGGGAGTGCCGCACTGTCAGACGGTCAGTACTGAGGAAATGCTGCACTGTCAGAGCGGCAGTCCTGAGGTAGTGCCGCACTGTCAAACGGTCAGTACTGAGGGAATGCAGCACCATCAGAAGGACAGTACTGAGGGAATGCTGCACTGTCAGAGGGTCAGCACTGAGGAGTGCTGCACTGTCAGATGAACAGTATTGAGGGAGTGCTGCACTGTCAGAGGAACAGTACTGAGGGAGTACTGCACTGTCAGAGGGACAGTATTGAGGGAATGCTGCACTGTCAGAGGGTCAGTACTGAGGGAATGCTGCACTGTCAGAGGGACAGTACTGAGGGAGTGCCGCACTGTCAGATGGTCAGCACTGAGGGAGCGCTGGACTGTCAGAGGTTAAGTATTGAGGGAGAGCAGTACTGTCAGAGGGTCAGCACTGAGGGAGTGCTGCACTGTGAGAGGGTCAGTACTGAGGGAGTGCTGCACTATCAGACGGTCAGTACTGAGGGAGTGCTGCACAGTCAGAGGGTCAGTACTGACGGAGTGCTGCACTATCAGACGGTCAGTACTGAGGGAGGGCTGCACAGTCAGAGGGACAGTATTGAAGGAATGCTGCACTGCCAGATGGTCGGTACTGAGTGAGTGCTGCACAGTTGGAGGGATAGTACTGAGGGAGTGCTGCACTGTCAGAGGGTCAGTACTAAGCGAGTGCTGCACTGTCAGAGGGATAGTACTGAGGGAATGCTGCACTGTCAGAGGGTCAGTACTGAAGCAGTGCCGAAGCGTCAGATGCTCAGTACTGACGTTGTGCTGCACTGTCAGAGGGTCAGTACTGAGGGAGTGCTGCACTGTCAGAGGGTCAGTACTGAGGGATTGCTGCACTGACACAGGGACAGTACTGAGGGAATGATGCACTGTCAGGGAGACAGTACTGAGGATATGCTGCACTGCCAGAGGGTCAGTACTGAGCGAGTTCTGCACTTTCAGAGGCTCAGCACTGAGGGATTGCTGCACTGTCAGACGGTCAGTACTGAGGGAGTGCTGCACTGACAGAGGGTCAGGACTGGGGGAGTGCTGCACTGTCAGAGGAACAGAACTGAGGGAGCGCTGCAGTGTCAGAGGGTCAGTACTGAGGGAGTGCTGCACAGTCAGAGGGACAGTACTGAGGGAATGCTTTACTGTCAGAGAGACAGTACTGAGGGAATGCTGCACTGTCAGAGGGTCAGTACTGAGGGAATGCTGCACTGTCAGAGGGTCAGTACTGAGGAAGTGCTGCACTGTCAGAGGGTCAGTACTGAGGGAGTGCTGCACCGTCAGAGAATCAGTACTGACGGAGTGCTGCACTGTCAGAGGGTCAGCACTGAGGGAGTGCTGCACTGTCAGAGGGTCAGTACTAAGGGAACGCTGCATGTCAGATGGTCAGTACTGAGGGAGTGCTGCACTGTCAGAGGGTAAGTACTGAGGAAATCTGTACTGTCAGAGAGTCAGTACTGAGGGAGTGCTGCACCGTCAGAGAGTAAGTACTGAGGTAGTACTGCACTGTCAGAGGGTCAGCACTGAGGGAGTGCTGCACTGTCAGAGGGCCAGCACTCAGGGAGTGCTGCACTGTCAGAGGGACAGTACTGAGGAAGTGTCGCACTGTCAGATGGTCAGTACTGAGCGAATGCTGCACTGTCAGAGGGACAGTACTGAGGGAATGCTGCACTGTCAGAGGGACAGTACTGAGGGAATGCTGCACAGTCAGAGGGACATTACTGAGGGAATGCTGCACTGCCAGAGGGACTGTACTGAGGGAATGCTGCACTGTCAGACGGTCAGCACTGAATCAGTGCCGCACTGTCAGATGGTCAATACTGAAGCAGTGCCGCATTGTAAGAGGGTCAGCACTGAGGAGTGACGCACTGTCAGAGGGTCAGCACTAAGGGAGTGCTGCACTGTCAGAGGGACAGTACTGAGGGAATGCTGCCCTGTCAGAGGGTCAGTACTGAAGCATTGCCAGCAAAGTCAGAGGGTCAGTACTGACGGAGTGCTGCACAGTAACAGGGTCAGTATTGAGGGAGTGCTTCACTGACAGGGGGACAGTACTGAGGGAATGCTGCACTGTTAGAGGGACAGTACTGAGGGAATGCTGCACTGTCAGAAGGTCAGTACTGAAGCAGTGCCGCACTGTCAGAGGGTTAGTACTGAAGCATTGCCGCAGTGTCTGAGGGTCAGTACTGACGGAGTGCTGCACTGTCAGAGGGTCAGCACTGAGGAGTGCTGCACTGTAAGAGGAACAGTACTGAGGGAGCGCTGCACTGTCAGAGGGTCAGTACTGAGGGAGTGCTGCACTGTCAGAGGGTCAGTACTGAGGGAGTGCTGCACTGTCAGAGAGTCAGTACAGACGGAGTGCGTCGTTGTGAGAGGATCAGTACTGAAGGAGTGCTGCACTGTCAGAGGGTCAGCACTGAGGAGTGCTGCACTGTCAGAGGAACAGTACTGAGGGAGCGCTGAACTGTCAGAGGGTCAGTACTGAGGGAGCGCTGCACTGTCAGAGGGTCAGTACTGAGGGAGTGCTGCACTGTCAGAGGGTCAGTACTGAGGGAGTGCTGCACAGTCAGAGGGACAGTACTGAGGGAATGCTGCACTGCCAGATGGTCAGTACTGGGGGAGTGCTGCACTGTCAGAGAGACAGTACTGAGGGAATGCTGCACTGCCAAAGGGTCAGTACTGAGCGAGTGCTGCACAGTCAGAGGGACGGTACTGAGGGAATGCTGCACTGTCAGACGGTCAGTACTGAAGCAGTGCTCACTGTCAGAGGGTGAGTACTGAAGCATTGCCGCAGTGTCAGAGGGTCAGTAATGATGGAGTGCTGTACTGTCAGAGGGTCAGCACTGAGGAATGCTGCAGTGTCAGAGGGTCAGCACTGAGGAGTGCTGCACTGTCAGAGGTTCAGCACTGAGGGAATGCTGCACTGCCAGATGGTCAGTACTGAGCGAGTGCTGCACTGTCAGAGGGATAGTACTGAGGGAATGCGGCACTGTCAGACGGTCAGTACAGAAGGAGTGCTGCATTGTGAGAGGATCAGTACTGAAGGAGTGCTGCACTGTCAGAGGGTCAGCACTGAGGAGTGCTGCACTGTCAGAGGGTCAGTACTGAGGGAGTGCTGCACTGTCAGAGAGTCAGTACAGAAGGAGTGCTGCATTGTGAGAGGATCAGTACTGAAGGAGTGCTGCACTGTCAGAGGGTCAGCACTGAGGAGTGCTGCACTGTCAGAGGAACAGTACTGAGGGAGCGCTGCACTGTCAGAGGGTCAGTACAGAAGGAGTGCTGCATTGTGAGAGGGTCAGCACTGAGGAGCTGTTGCACTGTCACAGGCACAGTCCTGAGGGAATGCTGCACTGTCAGAGGGTCAGTACTGAGGGAGCGCTGCACTGTCAGAGGGTCAGTACTGAGGGAGCGCTGCACTGTCAGAGGGTCAGTACTGAGGGAGTGCTGCACTGTCAGAGGGTCAGTACTGAGGGAGTGCTGCACAGTCAGAGGGACAGTACTGAGGGAATGCTGCACTGCCAGATGGTAAGTACTGGGGGAGTGCTGCACTGTCAGAGAGACAGTACTGAGGGAATGCTGCACTGTCAGACGGTCAGTACTGAAGCAGTGCCGCACTGTCAGAGGGTCAGCACTGAGGAATGCTGCAGTGTCAGAGGGTCAGCACTGAGGAGTGCAGCACTGTCAGAGGGTCAGTACTGAGGGAATGCTGCACTGCCAGATGGTCAGTACTGAGCGAGTGCTGCACTGTCAGAGGGATAGTACTGATGGAATGCTGCACTGTCAGAGGGACAGTACTGAGGGAATGGTGCACTGTCAAAGAGACAGTACTGAGGGAATGGTGCACTGTCAGAGAGACAGTACTGAGGGAGGGCTGCACTGTCAGATGGTCAGTACTGAGGGAGTGTTGCACCATCAGAGGATCAGTACTGAGCGAGTGCTGCACTGTCAGAGGGATAGTACTGAGGGAATGCTGCACTGTCAGATGTCAGTCCTGAGGCAGTTCCGCACTGTCAGAGGGTTAGTAGTGAAGCATTGCCGCAGTGTCAGAGGCTCAGTACTGAGGGAGTGCTGCACTGTCAGAGGGTCAGTACTGAAGGAACGCTACCTGTCAGAGGGTCAGTACTGAGGGAGCACTGCACTGTCAGAGGGTAAGTATTGAGGGAGAGCAGTACTGTCAGAGGGTCAGCACTGAGGGAGTGCTGCACTGTGAGAGGGTCAGTACTGACGGAGTGCTGCACTATCAGACGGTCAGTACTGAGGGAGTGCTGCACAGTCAGAGGGACAGTATTGAGGGAATGCTGCACTGCCAGATGGTCAGTACTGGGGGCGTACTGCACTGTCAGAGAGACAGTACTGAGGGAATGCTGCACTGCCAGCAGACAGTACAGAGCGAGCGCTGCACATTCAGAGGGACAGTACTGAGGGAATGCAGCACTGTCAGACGGTCAGTACTGAAGCAGTGCCGCACTGTCAGAGGGTCAGTACTGAAGCAGTGCCGCACTGTCAGAGGGTCAGTACTGACGGAGTGCTGCACTGTCAGAGGGTCAGAACTGAGGAGTGCTGCACTGTCAGAGGAACAGTACTGAGGGAGTGCTGCACTGTCAGAGGAAAGTACTGAGGGAGCGCTGCACTGTCAGAGGGTCAGTACTGAGGGAGTGCTGCACTGTCAGAGGGTCAGTACTGAGGGAGTGCTGAACAGTCAAAGGGACAGTACTGAAGGAATGCTGCAGTCAGAGGGACACTACTGGGGGAGTGCCGCACTGTCAGACAGTCAGTACTGAGGGAATGCTGCACTGTCAGAGGGACAGTACTGAGGGAGTGCCGCACCGTCAGATGGTAAGTACTAAGGGAGTGCTGCACAGAGGATCAGTACTGACGGAGTGCTGCACTGTCAGAGGGCCAGCACTGAGGGAGTGCTGCACTGTCAGAGGTACAGTACTGAGGAAGGGTCGCACTGTCAGTGAGTCTGTATTGAGGGAGTGCTACACTGACAGAGGTTCAGTAATGAGGGAGTGCTGCACTGACAGAGGGACAGTACTGAGGGAATGATGCACTGTCAGAGAGACAGTACTGAGGGAATGCTGCACAGTCAGAGGGACAGTACTGATCGAGTGCTGCACTGTCAGATGGACAGCACTGAGGGAATGCTGCACTGTCAGACGGTCAGTACTGAGGGAGTGCTGCACTGTCAGAGGGTCAGTGCTGACGGAGTGCTGCACTGTTAGACGGTCAGTACTGAGGGAATGCTGCACTGCCAGATGGTCAGTACTGAAGCAGTGCCGCACTGTCAGAGGCTCAGTACTGACGGAGTGCTGCACCGTCAGAGGGTCAGTACTGAGTGAGTGCCGCACTGCCAGAGGGTTAGTACTGAAGCATTGCCGCAGTGTCATAGGGTCAGTACTGAGGGAGTGCTGCACTCTCAGAGGGTCAGGACTGAGGGAGTGCTGCACTGACAGAGGGACAGTACTGATGGAATGCTGCACTGTCAGAGGGACAGTACTGAGGGAATGGTGCACCGTCAGAGAGACAGTACTCAGGGAGGGCCGCACTGTCAGATAGTCAGTACTGAGGGACTGCTGCACCATCAGATGCTCAGTACTGACGTTGTGCTGCACTGTCAGAGGGTCAGTACTGAGGGAGTGCTGCACTGTCAGAGGGTCAGTACTGAGGGATTGCTGCACTGACACAGGGACAGTACTGAGGGAATGATGCACTGTCAGGGAGACAGTACTGAGGATATGCTGCACTGCCAGAGGGTCAGTACTGAGCGAGTTCTGCACTTTCAGAGGGTCAGCACTGAGGGATTGCTGCACTGTCAGACGGTCAGTACTGAGGGAGTGCTGCACTGACAGAGGGTCAATACTGGGGGAGTGCTGCACTGTCAGAGGAACAGAACTGAGGGAGCGCTGCACAGTCAGAGGGTCAGTACTAAGGGAACGCTGCATATCAGAAGGTCAGTACTGAGGGAGTGCTGCACTGTCAGAGGGTAAGTACTGAGGAAATCTGTACTGTCAGAGAGTCAGTACTGAGGGAGTGCTGCACCGTCAGAGAGGAAGTACTGAGGTAGTACTGCACTGTCAGAGGGTCAGCACTGAGGGAGTGCTACACTGTCAGAGGGCCAGCACTCAGGGAGTGCTGCACTGTCAGAGGGACAATACTGAGGAAGTGTCGCACTGTCAGATGGTCAGTACTGAGCGAATGCTGCACTGTCAGAGGGACAGTACTGAGGGAATGCTGCACTGTCAGAGGGACAGTACTGAGGGAATGCTGCACAGTCAGAGGGACATTACTGAGGGAATGCTGCATTGCCAGAGGGACTGTACTGAGGGAATGCTGCACTGTCAGACGGTCAGCACTGAATCAGTGCCGCACTGTCAGATGGTCAAGACTGAAGCAGTGCCGCATTGTAAGAGGGTCAGCACTGAGGGAGTGACGCACTGTCAGAGGGTCAGCACTAAGGGAGTGCTGCACTGTCAGAGGGACAGTACTGAGGGAATGCTGCCCTGTCAGAGGGTCAGTACTGAAGCATTGCCAGCAAAGTCAGAGGGTCAGTACTGACGGAGTGCTGCACAGTAACAGGGTCAGTATTGAGGGAGTGCTTCACTGACAGGGGGACAGTACTGAGGGAATGCTGCACTATTAGAGGGACAGTACTGAGGGAATGCTGCACTGTCAGAAGGACAGTACTGAAGCAGTGCCGCACTGTCAGAGGGTTAGTACTGAAGCATTGCCGCAGTGTCTGAGGGTCAGTACTGACGGAGTCCTGCACTGTCAGAGGGTCAGCACTGAGGAGTGCTGCACTGTAAGAGGAACAGTACTGAGGGAGCGCTGCACTGTCAGAGGGTCAGTACTGAGGGAGTGCTGCACTGTCAGAGGGTCAGTACTGAGGGAGTGCTGCACTGTCAGAGAGTCAGTACAGACGGAGTGCGGCGTTGTGAGAGGATCAGTACTGAAGGAGTGCTGCACTGTCAGAGGGTCAGCACTGAGGAGTGCTGCACTGTCAGAGGAACAGTACTGAGGGTGCGCTGCACTGTCAGAGGGTCAGTACTGAGGGAGTGCTGCACTGTCAGAGGGTCAGTACTGAGGGAGTGCTGCACAGTCAGAGGGACAGTACTGAGGGAATGCTGCACTGCCAGATGGTCAGTACTGGGGGAGTGCTGCACTGTCAGAGAGTCAGTACAGAAGGAGTGCTGCATTGTGAGAGGATCAGTACTGAAGGAGTGCTGCACTGTCAGAGGGTCAGCACTGAGGAGTGCTGCACTGTCAGAGGAACAGTACTGAGGCAGCGCTGCACTGTCAGAGGGTCAGTACAGAAGGAGTGCTGCATTGTGAGAGGGTCAGCACTGAGGAGCTGTTGCACTGTCACAGGAACAGTCCTGAGGGAATGCTGCACTGTCAGAGGGTCAGTACTGAGGGAGCGCTGCACTGTCAGAGGGTCAGTACTGAGGGAGTGCTGCACTGTCAGAGGGTCAGTACTGAGGGAGTGCTGCACAGTCAGAGGGACAGTACTGAGGGAATGCTGCACTGCCAGATGGTAAGTACTGGGGGAGTGCTGCACTGTCAGAGAGACAGTACTGAGGGAATGCTGCATTGTCAGACGGTCAGTACTGAAGCAGTGCCGCACTGTCAGAGGGTTAGTACTGAAGCATTGCCGCAGTGTCAGAGGGTCAGTAATGATGGAGTGCTGCACTGTCAGAGGGTCAGCACTGAGGAATGCTGCAGTGTCAGAGGGTCAGCACTGAGGAGTGCTGCACTGTCAGAGGGTCAGTACTGAGGGAATGCTGCACTGCCAGATGGTCAGTACTGAGCGAGTGCTGCACTGTCAGAGGGATAGTACTGATGGAATGCTGCACTGTCAGAGGGACAGTACTGAGGGAATGGTGCACTGTCAAAGAGACAGTACTGAGGGAATGGTGCACTGTCAGAGAGACAGTACTGAGGGAGGGCCGCACTGTCAGATGGTCAGTACTGAGGGAGTGCTGCACCATCAGAGGATCAGTACTGAGCGAGTGCTGCACCATCAGAGGATCAGTACTGAGGGAATGCTGCACTGTCAGATGTCAGTCCTGAGGCAGTTCCGCACTGTCAGAGGGTTCGTAGTGAAGCATTGCCGCAGTGTCAGAGGCTCAGTACTGAGGGAGTGCCGCACTGTCAGTGGGTCAGTACTGAAGGAACGCTACCTGTCAGAGGGTCAGTACTGAGGGAGCACTGCACTGTCAGAGGGTAAGTATTGAGGGAGAGCAGTACTGTCAGAGGGTCAGCACTGAGGGAGTGCTGCACTGTGAGAGGGTCAGTACTGACGGAGTGCTGCACTATCAGACGGTCAGTACTGAGGGAGTGCTGCACAGTCAGAGGGACAGTATTGAGGGAATGCTGCACTGCCAGATGGTCAGTACTGGGGGCGTACTTCACTGTCAGAGAGACAGTACTGAGGGAATGCTGCACTGCCAGCAGACAGTACAGAGCGAGCGCTGCACATTCAGAGGGACAGTACTGAGGGAATGCAGCACTGTCAGACGGTCAGTACTGAAGCAGTGCCGCACTGTCAGAGCGTCAGTACTGAAGCAGTGCCGCACTGTCAGAGCGTCAGTACTGAAGCAGTGCCGCACTGTCAGAGCGTCAGTACTGAAGCAGTGCCGCACTGTCAGAGGGTCAGTACTGACGGAGTGCTGCACTGTCAGAGGGTCAGAACTGAGGAGTGCTGCACTGTCAGAGGAACAGTACTGAGGGAGTGCTGCACTGTCAGAGGAAAGTACTGAGGGAGCGCTGCACTGTCAGAGGGTCAGTACTGAGGGAGTGCTGCACTGTCAGAGGGTCAGTACTGAGGGAGTGCTGAACAGTCAAAGGGACAGTACTGAAGGAATGCTGCACTGTCAGAGGGACACTACTGGGGGAGTGCCGCACTGTCAGACAGTCAGTACTGAGGGAATGCTGCACTGTCAGAGGGACAGTACTGAGGGAGTGCCGCACCGTCAGATGGTAAGTACTAAGGGAGTGCTGCACAGAGGATCAGTACTGACGGAGTGCTGCACTGTCAGAGGGCCAGCACTGAGGGAGTGCTGCACTGTCAGAGGGACAGTACTGAGGAAGGGTCGCTCAGTCAGTGAGTCTGTATTGAGGGAGTGCTACACTGACAGAGGGTCAGTAATGAGGGAGTGCTGCACTGACAGAGGGACAGTACTGAGGGAATGATGCACTGTCAGAGAGACAGTACTGAGGGAATGCTGCACAGTCAGAGGGACAGTACTGATCGAGTGCTGCACTGTCAGATGGACAGCACTGAGGGAATGCTGCACTGTCAGACGGTCAGTACTGAGGGAGTGCTGCACTGTCAGAGGGTCAGTGCTGACGGAGTGCTGCACTGTTAGACGGTCAGTACTGAGGGAATGCTGCACTGCCAGATGGTCAGTACTGAAGCAATGCCGCACTGTCAGAGGCTCAGTACTGACGGAGTGCTGCACCGTCAGAGGGTCAGTACTGAGTGAGTGCCGCACTGTCAGAGGGTTAGTACTGAAGCATTGCCGCAGTGTCATAGGGTCAGTACTGAGGGAGTGCTGCACACTCAGAGGGTCAGGACTGAGGGAGTGCTGCACTGACAGAGGGACAGTACTGATGGAATGCTGCACTGTCAGAGGGACAGTACTGAGGGAATGGTGCACCGTCAGATAGTCAGTACTGAGGGACTGCTGCACCATCAGAGGATCAGTACTGACGGAGTAAAGCACTGTCAGAGGGTCAGCACTGAGGGAGTGCTGCACTGTCAGAGGGTCAGTACTGAGGGAGTGCTGCACTGTCAGAGGGTCAGCACTGAGGGAGTGCTGCACTGTCAGAGGGTCAGTACTGAGGGAACGCTACCTGTCAGAGGGTCAGTACTAAGGGAGTGCTGCACTGTCAGAGGGTAAGTACTGAGGGAAAGCTGTACTGTCAGAGGGTCAGTACTGAGCGAGCGCTACACTGTCAGAGGGTAAGTATTGAGGGAGAGCAGTACTGTCAGAGGGTCAGCACTGAGGGAGTGCTGCACTGTGAGAGGGTCAGTACTGACGGCGTGCTGCACTATCAGACGGTCAGTACTGAGGGAGGGCTGCACAGTCAGAGGGACAGTATTGAAGGAATGCTGCACTGCCAGACGGTCAGTACTGAAGCAGTGCCGCACTGTCAGAGGGTCAGTACTGACTGAGTGCTGCACTGTCAGAGGGTCAGAACTGAAGAGTGCTGCACTGTCAGAGGAACAGCACTGAGGGCGTGCTGCACTGTCAGAGGAACAGTACTGAGGGAGTACTGCACTGACAGATGGACAGTACTGAAGGAATGCTGCACTGCCAGATGGTCAGTACTGAGTGAGTGCTGTACTGTCAGAGGGATAGTACTGAGGGAATGCTGCACTGTCAGACGGTCAGTACTGAAGCATTGTCGCAGTGTCAGAGGGTCAGTCATGAGGGAATGCTGCACTGTCAGAGAGTCAGTACAGACGGAGTGCTGCATTGTGAGAGGATCAGTACTGAAGGAGTGCTGCACTGTCAGAGGGTCAGCACTGAGGAGTGCTGCACTGTCAGAGGAACAGTACTGAGGGAGCGGGGCACTGTCAGAGGGTCAGTACTGAGGGAGTGCTGCACTGTCAGAGAGTCAGTACAGACGGAGTGCTGCATTGTGAGAGGATGAGTACAGAATGAGTGCTGCACTGTCAGAGGGTCAGCACTGAGGAGTGCTGCACTGTCACAGGAGCAGTACTGAGGGCGCTCTGCACTGTCAGAGGGACAGTACTGAGGGAGCGCTGCACTGTCAGAGGGTCAGTACTGAGGGAGTGCTGCATTGTCAGAGGGTCAGTACTGAGGGAGTGCTGTACAGTCAGAGGGACAGTACTGAGGGAATGCTGCACTGTCAGAGAGACAGTACTGAGGAAATGCTGCACTGCCAGAGGGTCAGTACTGAGCGAGTGCTGCACTGTCAGAGGGACAGCACTGAGGGAATGCTGCACTGTCAGAGGGTCAGTACAGAGGGAGTGCTGCACTGTCAGAGGGTCAGTACTGAGGGAGTGCTGCACTGTCAGAGGGTCAGTACTGACGGAGTGCTGCACTTTTAGAGGTTCAGTACTGAAGGAGTGCTGCACTGTCAGTGTAAAGCACTGAGGGAGCGCTGCACAGTCAGAGGGTCAGTACTGAGGGAGTGCTGCACTGTCAGAGGGTCAGTACTGATGGACTGCTGCACAGTCAGAGGGACAGTACTGAGGGAATGCTGCACTATCACAGGATCAGTACTGAGGGAGTGCCGCACTGTCAGAGGTTCAGTACTGAGGGAATGCTGCACTGTCAGAGGGACAGTACTGAGGGAGTGCCGCACTGTCAGATGGTCAGTACTGAGGGAATGCTGCACTGTCAGAAGGACAGTACTGAGGGAATGCTGCACTGTCAGAGGGTCAGTACTGAGGGAATGCTGCACTGTCAGAGGGACAGTACTGAGGGAGTGCCGCACTGTCAGATGGTCAGCACTGAGGGAGCGCTGGACTGTCAGAGGTTAAGTATTGAGGGAGAGAAGTACTGTCAGAGGGTCAGCACTGAGGGAGTGCTGCACTGTGAGAGGGTCAGTACTGACGGAGTGCTGCACTATCAGACAGTCAGTACTGAGGGAGGGCTGCACAGTCAGAGGGACAGTATTGAAGGAATGCTGCACTGCCAGATGGTCGGTACTGGGGGAGTACTACACTGTCAGAGCGACAGTACTGAGGGAATGCTGCACTGCCAAACGGTCAGTACAGAGCGAGCGCTGCACAGTCAGAGGGACAATACTGAGGGAAAGCTGCACTGTCAGACGGTCAGCACTGAAGCAGTGCCGCACTGTTAGAGGGTCAGTACTGACGGAGTGCTGCACTGTCAGAGGAACAGCACTGAGGGCGTGCTGCACTGTCAGAGGAACAGTACTGAGGGAGTACTGCACTGACAGAGGGACAGTACTGAGGGAATGCTGCACTGCCAGATGGTCAGTACTGAGCGAGTGCTGTACTGTCAGAGGGATAGTACTGAGGGAATGCTGCACTGTCAGACGGTCAGTACTGAAGCATTGTCGCAGTGTCAGAGGGTCAGTACTGAGGGAATGTTGCACTGTCAGAGAGTCAGTACAGACGGAGTGCTGCATTGTGAGAGGATCAGTACTGAAGGAGTGCTGCACTGTCAGAGGGTCAGCACTGAGGAGTGATGCACTGTCAGAGGAACATACCTAGGGAGCGGTGCACTGTCAGAGGGTCAGTACTGAGGGAGTGCTGCACTGTCAGAGAGTCAGTACAGACGGAGTGCTGCATTGTGAGAGGATCAGTACAGAATGAGTGCTGCACTGTCAGAGGGTCAGCACTGAGGAGTGCTGCACTGTCACAGGAGCAGTACTGAGGGCGCTCTGCACTGTCAGAGGGACAGTACTGAGGGAGTGCTGCCTTGTCAAAGGGTCAGTACTGAGGGAGTGCTGTACAGTCAGAGGGACAGCACTGAGGGAATGCTGCACTATCACAGGGTCAGTACTGAGGGAGTGCCGCACTGTCAGAGGTTCAGTACTGAGGGAATGCTGCACTGTCAGTGGGACAGTATTGAGGGAGTGCCGCACTGTCAGATGGTCAGTACTGAGGGAATGCTGCCCTGTCAGAGAGATAGTACTGAGGAAAAGCTGCACTGCCAGAGGGTCAGTACTGCGCGAGTGCTGCACTGCCAGAGGGACAGCACTGAGGGAATGCTGCACTGTCATACGGTCAGTACAGAGGGAGTGCTGCACTGTCAGAGGGTCAGTACTGAGGGAGCGCTGCACAGTCAGAGGGTCAGTACTGACGGAGTGCTGCACTGTCAGAGGGTCAGTACTGATGGACTGCTGCACAGTCAGAGGGACAGCACTGAGGGAATGCTGCACTATCACAGGGTCAGTACTGAGGGAGTGCCGCACTGTCAGAGGTTCAGTACTGAGGGAATGCTGCACTGTCAGTGGGACAGTATTGAGGGAGTGCCGCACTGTCAGATGGTCAGTACTGAGGGAATGCTGCACTGTCAGAGGGACAGTACTGAGGGAATGCTGCACTGTCAGAGGGTCAGTACTGAGGGAGTGCTGCACCGTCAGAGGATCAGTACTGACGGAGTCCTGCACTGTCAGAGGGTCAGCACTGAGGGAGTGCTGCACTGTCAGAGGGTCAGTACTGAGGGAATGCTGCACTGTCACAGTGTCAGTACTGAGGGAGTGCCGCACTGTCAGACGGTCAGTACTGAGGAAATGCTGCACTGTCAGAGCGGCAGTCCTGAGGTAGTGCCGCACTGTCAAACGGTCAGTACTGAGGGAATGCAGCACCATCAGAAGGACAGTACTGAGAGAATGCTGCACTGTCAGAGGGTCAGCACTGAGGAGTGCTGCACTGTCAGATGAACAGTATTGAGGGAGTGCTGCACTGTCAGAGGAACAGTACTGAGGGAGTACTGCACTGACAGAGGGACAGTATTGAGGGAATGCTGCACTGCCAGATGGTCAGTACAGACGGAGTGCTGCATTGTGAGAGGATCAGTAGTGAAGGAGTGCTGCACTATCAGAGGGTCAGCACTGAGGAGTGCTGCACTGTCAGAGGGTCAGTACTGAAGGAGTGCTGCACTATCAGAGGGTCAGTACTGAGGAGTGCTGCACTGTCAGAGGGATAGTACTGAGGGAATGCTGCACTGTCAGAGGTTAAGTATTGAGGGAGAGCAGTACTGTCAGAGGGTCAGCACTGAGGGAGTGCTGCACTGTGAGAGGGTCAGTACTGACGGAGTGCTGCACTATCAGACGGTCAGTACTGAGGGAATGCTGCACTGTCAGAGAGACAGTACTGAGGAAATGCTGCACTGCCGGCGGGTCAGTACTGAGCAAGTGCTGCACTGTCAGAGGGCCCGCACTGAGGGAATGCTGCACGGTCAGAGAGTCAGTACTGACGGATTGCAGCACTGTCAGAGGGACAGTACTGAGGGAGTGCTGCACTGTCAGAGGAACAGAACTGAGGGAGCGCTGCACTGTCAGATGGTCAGTACTGAGGGAGTGCTGCACTGTCAGAGGGTCAGTACTGAGGGAGTGCTGCACAGTCAAAGGGACAGTACTGAGGGAATGCTGCACTGTCAGAGGGTCAGTACTGAGGGAGTGCTGCACTGTCTGACAGTCAGTACTGAGGGAATGCGGCACTGTCAGAGGGATAGTTCTGAGGGAGGGCCGCACCGTCAGATGGTAAGTACTAAGGGAGTGCTGCACCGTCAGAGGATCAGTACTGACGGAGTGCTGCACTGTCAGAGGGTCAGCACTGAAGGAGTGCTGCACTGTCAGAGGGTCAGTACTGAGGGAACGCTGCATGTCAGATGGTCAGTACTGAGGGAGTGCTGCACTGTCAGAGGGTAAGTACTGAGGGAAAGCTGTACTGTCAGAGGGTCAGTACTGAGGGAGTGCTGGACTGTCAGAGGGCCAGCACTGAGGGAGTGCTGCACTGTCAGAGGGACAGTACTGAGGAAGTGTCGCACTGTCAGTGAGTCTGCAATGAGGGAGTGCTACACTGACAGAGGGTGAGTACTGAGGGAATGCTGCACTGTCAGAGAGACAGTACTGAGGGAATGCTGCACAGTCAGAGGGACAGAACTGAGGGAATGCTGCACTGCCAGATGGTCAGTACTGAGCGAGTGCTGCACTGTCAGAGGGATAGTACTGAGGGAATGCTGCACTGTGAGACGGTCAGTACTGAGGGAATGCTGCACTGCCGGCGGGTCAGTACTGAGCAAGTGCTGCACTGTCAGAGGGCCCGCACTGAGGGAATGCTGCACTGTCAGAGAGTCAGTACTGACGGATTGCAGCACTGTCAGAGGGTCAGTACTGAGGGAGTGCTGCACTGTCAGAGGAACAGAACTGAGGGAGCGCTGCACTGTCAGAGGGTCAGTATTGAGGGAGTGCTGCATTGTCAGAGAGTCAGTACAGACGGAGTGCTGCATTCTGAGAGGATCAGTACTGAAGGAGAGCTGCACTGTCAGAGGGTCAGCACTGAGGAGTGCTGCACTGTCAGAGGAACAGTACTGAGGGAGCCCTGCACTGTCAGAGGGTCAGTACTGAGGGATTGCTGCACTGTCAGAGAGTCAGTACAGACGGAGCGCTGCATTGTGAGAGGATCAGTACTGAAGGAGTGCTGCACTGTCAGAGGGTCAGCACTGAGGAGTGCTGCACTGTCAGAGGAACAGTACTGAGGGAGCGCTGCACTGTCAGAGGGTCAGTACTGAGGGAGTGCTGCACTGTCAGAGGGTAAGTACTGAGGGAAAGCTGTACTGTCAGTGGGTCAGCAATGAGGGAGCGCTGCACTGTCAGAGGTTAAGTATTGAGGGAGAGCAGTATTGTCAGTGGGTCAGCACTGAGGGAGTGCTGCACTGTGAGAGGGTCAGTACTGACGAAGTGCTGCACTATCAGACGGTCAGTACTGAGGGAGTGCTGCACTGTCAGAGAGACAGTACTGAGGAAATGCTGCACTGCCGGCGGGTCAGTACTGAGCAAGTGCTGCACTGTCAGAGGGACCGCACTGAGGGAATGCTGCACTGTCAGAGAGTCAGTACTGACGGAGTGCTGCACTGTCAGAGGGTCAGCACTGAGGAAGTGCTGCACTGTCAGAGGAACAGAACTGAGGGAGCGCTGCACTGTCAGAGGGTCAGTACTGAGGGAGTGCTGCACTGTCAGAGGGTCAGTACTGAGGGAGTGCTGCACAGTCAACGGGACAGTACTGAAGGAATGCTGCACTGTCAGAGGGACACTACTGAGGGAGTGCCGCACTGTCAGACAGTCAGTACTGAGGGAGTGCCGCACCGTCAGATGGTAAGTACTAAGGGAGCGCTGCACCGTCAGAGGATCAGTACTGACGGAGTGCTGAACTGTCAGAGGGCCAGCACTGAGGGAGTGCTGCACTGTCAGAGGGACAGCACTGAGAGAGTGCTGCACTGTCAGAGGGTCAGTACTGAGGGAGTGCTGCACAGTCAAAGGTTAGTACTGAAGGAATGCTGCACTGTCAGAGGGACAGTACTGAGGGAATGATGCACTGTCAGAGGGACAGCACTGAGGGAATGCTGCACTGTCAGACGGTCAGTACTGAGGGAGTGCTGCACTGTCAGAGCGTCAGTGCTGACGGAGTGCTGCGCTGTTAGAGGGTCAGTACTGAGGGAGTGCTGCACTGTCAGAAGAACAGAACTGAGGGAGCGCTGCACTGTCAGAGGGTCAGTACTGATAGAGTGCTGCACTGTCAGAGGGTCAGTACTGAGAGAGTGCTGCACTGTCAGAGGGACAGTACTGAGGGAATGCTGCACTGTCAGAGGGTCAGTACTGAGGGATTGCCGCACTGTCAGAGGGTTAGTACTGAAGCATTGCCGCAGTGTCAGAGGGTCAGTACTGAGGGAGTGCTGCACTGTCAGAGGGTCAGTACTGAGGGAGTGCTGCACTGACAGAGGGACAGTACTGAGGGAATGCTGCACTGTCAGAGGGACAGTACTGAGGGAATGCTGCACTGTTAGAGAGACAGTACTGAGGGAATCCTGCACTGTTAGAGAGACAGTACTGAGGCAGGGCCGAACTGTCAGATTTTCAGTATTGAGGGAGTGCTGCACCGTCACAGGATCAGTACTGACGGAGTGCTGCACTGTCAGAGGCTCAGCACTGAGGGAGGGCTGCACTGTCAGAGGGTCAGTTCTGAGGGAACGCTACATGTCACAGGGTTAGTACTGAGGGAGTGCTGCGCTGTCAGAGGGTAAGTACTGAGGGAGAGCATTACTGTAAGAAGGTCAGCACTGAGGGAATGCTGCACTGAGAGGGTCAGTACTGCCGAAGTGCTGCACTATCAGATGGTCAGTACTGAGGGAGTGCTGCACAGTCAGAGGGACAGTACTGAGGGAATGCTGCACTGCCAGATGTTCAGTACTGAGTGAGTGCTGCACAGTTGGAGGGACAGTACTGAGGGAGTGCTGCACTGTCAGAGGGTCAGTACTAAGCGAGTGCTGCACTGTCACAGGGATAGTACTGAGGGAATGCTGCACTGTCAGACGTCAGTACTGAAGCAGTGCCGAAGTGTCAGATGCTCAGTACTGACGTTGTGCTGCACTGTCAGAGGGTCAGTACTGAGGGAGTGCTGCACTGTCAGAGGGTCAGTACTGAGGGAGTGCTGCACTGTCAGAGGGTCAGTACTGAGGGATTGCTGCACTGACACAGGGACAGTACTGAGGGAATGATGCACTGTCAGGGAGACAGTACTGAGGATATGCTGCACTGCCAGAGGGTCAGTACTGAGCGAGTTCTGCACTTTCAGAGGGTCAGCACTGAGGGATTGCTGCACTGTCAGACGGTCAGTACTGAGGGTGTGCTGCACTGACAGAGGGTCAGTACTGGGGGAGTGCTGCACTGTCAGAGGAACAGAACTGAGGGAGCGCTGCAGTGTCAGAGGGTCAGTACTGAGAGAGTGCTGCACTGTCAGAGGGTCAGTACTGAGGGAGTGCTGCACAGTCAGAGGGACAGTACTGAGGGAATGCTTCACTGTCAGAGAGACAGTACTGAGGGAATGCTGCACTGTCAGAGGGTCAGTACTGAGGGAATGCTGCACTGTCAGAGGGACAGCACTGAGGGAATGCTGCACTGTCAGAGGGTCAGTACAGAGGGAGTGCTGCACTGTCAGAGGGTCAGTACTGAGGGAGTGCTGCACTGTCAGAGGGTCAGTACTGACGGAGTGCTGCACTTTTAGAGGTTCAGTACTGAAGGAGTGCTGCACTGTCAGTGTAAAGCACTGAGGGAGCGCTGCACAGTCAGAGGGTCAGTACTGAGGGAGTGCTGCACTGTCAGAGGGTCAGTACTGATGGACTGCTGCACAGTCAGAGGGACAGTACTGAGGGAATGCTGCACTATCACAGGATCAGTACTGAGGGAGTGCCGCACTGTCAGAGGTTCAGTACTGAGGGAATGCTGCACTGTCAGAGGGACAGTACTGAGGGAGTGCCGCACTGTCAGATGGTCAGTACTGAGGGAATGCTGCACTGTCAGAAGGACAGTACTGAGGGAATGCTGCACTGTCAGAGGGTCAGTACTGAGGGAATGCTGCACTGTCAGAGGGACAGTACTGAGGGAGTGCCGCACTGTCAGATGGTCAGCACTGAGGGAGCGCTGGACTGTCAGAGGTTAAGTATTGAGGGAGAGAAGTACTGTCAGAGGGTCAGCACTGAGGGAGTGCTGCACTGTGAGAGGGTCAGTACTGACGGAGTGCTGCACTATCAGACAGTCAGTACTGAGGGAGGGCTGCACAGTCAGAGGGACAGTATTGAAGGAATGCTGCACTGCCAGATGGTCGGTACTGGGGGAGTACTACACTGTCAGAGCGACAGTACTGAGGGAATGCTGCACTGCCAAACGGTCAGTACAGAGCGAGCGCTGCACAGTCAGAGGGACAATACTGAGGGAAAGCTGCACTGTCAGACGGTCAGCACTGAAGCAGTGCCGCACTGTTAGAGGGTCAGTACTGACGGAGTGCTGCACTGTCAGAGGAACAGCACTGAGGGCGTGCTGCACTGTCAGAGGAACAGTACTGAGGGAGTACTGCACTGACAGAGGGACAGTACTGAGGGAATGCTGCACTGCCAGATGGTCAGTACTGAGCGAGTGCTGTACTGTCAGAGGGATAGTACTGAGGGAATGCTGCACTGTCAGACGGTCAGTACTGAAGCATTGTCGCAGTGTCAGAGGGTCAGTACTGAGGGAATGTTGCACTGTCAGAGAGTCAGTACAGACGGAGTGCTGCATTGTGAGAGGATCAGTACTGAAGGAGTGCTGCACTGTCAGAGGGTCAGCACTGAGGAGTGATGCACTGTCAGAGGAACATACCTAGGGAGCGGTGCACTGTCAGAGGGTCAGTACTGAGGGAGTGCTGCACTGTCAGAGAGTCAGTACAGACGGAGTGCTGCATTGTGAGAGGATCAGTACAGAATGAGTGCTGCACTGTCAGAGGGTCAGCACTGAGGAGTGCTGCACTGTCACAGGAGCAGTACTGAGGGCGCTCTGCACTGTCAGAGGGACAGTACTGAGGGAGTGCTGCCTTGTCAAAGGGTCAGTACTGAGGGAGTGCTGTACAGTCAGAGGGACAGCACTGAGGGAATGCTGCACTATCACAGGGTCAGTACTGAGGGAGTGCCGCACTGTCAGAGGTTCAGTACTGAGGGAATGCTGCACTGTCAGTGGGACAGTATTGAGGGAGTGCCGCACTGTCAGATGGTCAGTACTGAGGGAATGCTGCCCTGTCAGAGAGATAGTACTGAGGAAAAGCTGCACTGCCAGAGGGTCAGTACTGCGCGAGTGCTGCACTGCCAGAGGGACAGCACTGAGGGAATGCTGCACTGTCATACGGTCAGTACAGAGGGAGTGCTGCACTGTCAGAGGGTCAGTACTGAGGGAGCGCTGCACAGTCAGAGGGTCAGTACTGACGGAGTGCTGCACTGTCAGAGGGTCAGTACTGATGGACTGCTGCACAGTCAGAGGGACAGCACTGAGGGAATGCTGCACTATCACAGGGTCAGTACTGAGGGAGTGCCGCACTGTCAGAGGTTCAGTACTGAGGGAATGCTGCACTGTCAGTGGGACAGTATTGAGGGAGTGCCGCACTGTCAGATGGTCAGTACTGAGGGAATGCTGCACTGTCAGAGGGACAGTACTGAGGGAATGCTGCACTGTCAGAGGGTCAGTACTGAGGGAGTGCTGCACCGTCAGAGGATCAGTACTGACGGAGTCCTGCACTGTCAGAGGGTCAGCACTGAGGGAGTGCTGCACTGTCAGAGGGTCAGTACTGAGGGAATGCTGCACTGTCACAGTGTCAGTACTGAGGGAGTGCCGCACTGTCAGACGGTCAGTACTGAGGAAATGCTGCACTGTCAGAGCGGCAGTCCTGAGGTAGTGCCGCACTGTCAAACGGTCAGTACTGAGGGAATGCAGCACCATCAGAAGGACAGTACTGAGAGAATGCTGCACTGTCAGAGGGTCAGCACTGAGGAGTGCTGCACTGTCAGATGAACAGTATTGAGGGAGTGCTGCACTGTCAGAGGAACAGTACTGAGGGAGTACTGCACTGACAGAGGGACAGTATTGAGGGAATGCTGCACTGCCAGATGGTCAGTACAGACGGAGTGCTGCATTGTGAGAGGATCAGTAGTGAAGGAGTGCTGCACTATCAGAGGGTCAGCACTGAGGAGTGCTGCACTGTCAGAGGGTCAGTACTGAAGGAGTGCTGCACTATCAGAGGGTCAGTACTGAGGAGTGCTGCACTGTCAGAGGGATAGTACTGAGGGAATGCTGCACTGTCAGAGGTTAAGTATTGAGGGAGAGCAGTACTGTCAGAGGGTCAGCACTGAGGGAGTGCTGCACTGTGAGAGGGTCAGTACTGACGGAGTGCTGCACTATCAGACGGTCAGTACTGAGGGAATGCTGCACTGTCAGAGAGACAGTACTGAGGAAATGCTGCACTGCCGGCGGGTCAGTACTGAGCAAGTGCTGCACTGTCAGAGGGCCCGCACTGAGGGAATGCTGCACGGTCAGAGAGTCAGTACTGACGGATTGCAGCACTGTCAGAGGGACAGTACTGAGGGAGTGCTGCACTGTCAGAGGAACAGAACTGAGGGAGCGCTGCACTGTCAGATGGTCAGTACTGAGGGAGTGCTGCACTGTCAGAGGGTCAGTACTGAGGGAGTGCTGCACAGTCAAAGGGACAGTACTGAGGGAATGCTGCACTGTCAGAGGGTCAGTACTGAGGGAGTGCTGCACTGTCTGACAGTCAGTACTGAGGGAATGCGGCACTGTCAGAGGGATAGTTCTGAGGGAGGGCCGCACCGTCAGATGGTAAGTACTAAGGGAGTGCTGCACCGTCAGAGGATCAGTACTGACGGAGTGCTGCACTGTCAGAGGGTCAGCACTGAAGGAGTGCTGCACTGTCAGAGGGTCAGTACTGAGGGAACGCTGCATGTCAGATGGTCAGTACTGAGGGAGTGCTGCACTGTCAGAGGGTAAGTACTGAGGGAAAGCTGTACTGTCAGAGGGTCAGTACTGAGGGAGTGCTGGACTGTCAGAGGGCCAGCACTGAGGGAGTGCTGCACTGTCAGAGGGACAGTACTGAGGAAGTGTCGCACTGTCAGTGAGTCTGCAATGAGGGAGTGCTACACTGACAGAGGGTGAGTACTGAGGGAATGCTGCACTGTCAGAGAGACAGTACTGAGGGAATGCTGCACAGTCAGAGGGACAGAACTGAGGGAATGCTGCACTGCCAGATGGTCAGTACTGAGCGAGTGCTGCACTGTCAGAGGGATAGTACTGAGGGAATGCTGCACTGTGAGACGGTCAGTACTGAGGGAATGCTGCACTGCCGGCGGGTCAGTACTGAGCAAGTGCTGCACTGTCAGAGGGCCCGCACTGAGGGAATGCTGCACTGTCAGAGAGTCAGTACTGACAGATTGCAGCACTGTCAGAGGGTCAGTACTGAGGGAGTGCTGCACTGTCAGAGGAACAGAACTGAGGGAGCGCTGCACTGTCAGAGGGTCAGTATTGAGGGAGTGCTGCATTGTCAGAGAGTCAGTACAGACGGAGTGCTGCATTCTGAGAGGATCAGTACTGAAGGAGAGCTGCACTGTCAGAGGGTCAGCACTGAGGAGTGCTGCACTGTCAGAGGAACAGTACTGAGGGAGCCCTGCACTGTCAGAGGGTCAGTACTGAGGGATTGCTGCACTGTCAGAGAGTCAGTACAGACGGAGCGCTGCATTGTGAGAGGATCAGTACTGAAGGAGTGCTGCACTGTCAGAGGGTCAGCACTGAGGAGTGCTGCACTGTCAGAGGAACAGTACTGAGGGAGCGCTGCACTGTCAGAGGGTCAGTACTGAGGGAGTGCTGCACTGTCAGAGGGTAAGTACTGAGGGAAAGCTGTACTGTCAGTGGGTCAGCAATGAGGGAGCGCTGCACTGTCAGAGGTTAAGTATTGAGGGAGAGCAGTATTGTCAGTGGGTCAGCACTGAGGGAGTGCTGCACTGTGAGAGGGTCAGTACTGACGAAGTGCTGCACTATCAGACGGTCAGTACTGAGGGAGTGCTGCACTGTCAGAGAGACAGTACTGAGGAAATGCTGCACTGCCGGCGGGTCAGTACTGAGCAAGTGCTGCACTGTCAGAGGGACCGCACTGAGGGAATGCTGCACTGTCAGAGAGTCAGTACTGACGGAGTGCTGCACTGTCAGAGGGTCAGCACTGAGGAAGTGCTGCACTGTCAGAGGAACAGAACTGAGGGAGCGCTGCACTGTCAGAGGGTCAGTACTGAGGGAGTGCTGCACTGTCAGAGGGTCAGTACTGAGGGAGTGCTGCACAGTCAACGGGACAGTACTGAAGGAATGCTGCACTGTCAGAGGGACACTACTGAGGGAGTGCCGCACTGTCAGACAGTCAGTACTGAGGGAGTGCCGCACCGTCAGATGGTAAGTACTAAGGGAGCGCTGCACCGTCAGAGGATCAGTACTGACGGAGTGCTGAACTGTCAGAGGGCCAGCACTGAGGGAGTGCTGCACTGTCAGAGGGACAGCACTGAGAGAGTGCTGCACTGTCAGAGGGTCAGTACTGAGGGAGTGCTGCACAGTCAAAGGTTAGTACTGAAGGAATGCTGCACTGTCAGAGGGACAGTACTGAGGGAATGATGCACTGTCAGAGGGACAGCACTGAGGGAATGCTGCACTGTCAGACGGTCAGTACTGAGGGAGTGCTGCACTGTCAGAGCGTCAGTGCTGACGGAGTGCTGCGCTGTTAGAGGGTCAGTACTGAGGGAGTGCTGCACTGTCAGAAGAACAGAACTGAGGGAGCGCTGCACTGTCAGAGGGTCAGTACTGATAGAGTGCTGCACTGTCAGAGGGTCAGTACTGAGAGAGTGCTGCACTGTCAGAGGGACAGTACTGAGGGAATGCTGCACTGTCAGAGGGTCAGTACTGAGGGATTGCCGCACTGTCAGAGGGTTAGTACTGAAGCATTGCCGCAGTGTCAGAGGGTCAGTACTGAGGGAGTGCTGCACTGTCAGAGGGTCAGTACTGAGGGAGTGCTGCACTGACAGAGGGACAGTACTGAGGGAATGCTGCACTGTCAGAGGGACAGTACTGAGGGAATGCTGCACTGTTAGAGAGACAGTACTGAGGGAATCCTGCACTGTTAGAGAGACAGTACTGAGGCAGGGCCGAACTGTCAGATTTTCAGTATTGAGGGAGTGCTGCACCGTCACAGGATCAGTACTGACGGAGTGCTGCACTGTCAGAGGCTCAGCACTGAGGGAGGGCTGCACTGTCAGAGGGTCAGTTCTGAGGGAACGCTACATGTCACAGGGTTAGTACTGAGGGAGTGCTGCGCTGTCAGAGGGTAAGTACTGAGGGAGAGCATTACTGTAAGAAGGTCAGCACTGAGGGAATGCTGCACTGAGAGGGTCAGTACTGCCGAAGTGCTGCACTATCAGATGGTCAGTACTGAGGGAGTGCTGCACAGTCAGAGGGACAGTACTGAGGGAATGCTGCACTGCCAGATGTTCAGTACTGAGTGAGTGCTGCACAGTTGGAGGGACAGTACTGAGGGAGTGCTGCACTGTCAGAGGGTCAGTACTAAGCGAGTGCTGCACTGTCACAGGGATAGTACTGAGGGAATGCTGCACTGTCAGACGTCAGTACTGAAGCAGTGCCGAAGTGTCAGATGCTCAGTACTGACGTTGTGCTGCACTGTCAGAGGGTCAGTACTGAGGGAGTGCTGCACTGTCAGAGGGTCAGTACTGAGGGAGTGCTGCACTGTCAGAGGGTCAGTACTGAGGGATTGCTGCACTGACACAGGGACAGTACTGAGGGAATGATGCACTGTCAGGGAGACAGTACTGAGGATATGCTGCACTGCCAGAGGGTCAGTACTGAGCGAGTTCTGCACTTTCAGAGGGTCAGCACTGAGGGATTGCTGCACTGTCAGACGGTCAGTACTGAGGGTGTGCTGCACTGACAGAGGGTCAGTACTGGGGGAGTGCTGCACTGTCAGAGGAACAGAACTGAGGGAGCGCTGCAGTGTCAGAGGGTCAGTACTGAGAGAGTGCTGCACTGTCAGAGGGTCAGTACTGAGGGAGTGCTGCACAGTCAGAGGGACAGTACTGAGGGAATGCTTCACTGTCAGAGAGACAGTACTGAGGGAATGCTGCACTGTCAGAGGGTCAGTACTGAGGGAATGCTGCACTGTCAGAGGGTCAGTACTGAGGAAGTGCTGCACTGTCAGAGGGTCAGTACTGAGGGAGTGCTGCACCGTCAGAGAATCAGTACTGACGGAGTGCTGCACTGTCAGAGGGTCAGCACTGAGGGAGTGCTGCACTGTCAGAGGGTCAGTACTGAGGGAACGCTGCATGTCAGATGGTCAGTACTGAGGGAGTGCTGCACTGTCAGAGGGTAAGTACTGAGGGAGTGCTGCACTATCAGAGGGTCACAACTGAGGGAGTGCTGCATTGTAAGAGGGACAGTACTGAGGAAGTGTTGCACTGTCAGATGGACAGTACTGAGGGAATGCTGCACTGTCAGAGGGACAGTACTGAGGTAATGCTGCACTGTCAGAGGCACAGTACTGAGGGAATGTTGCACAGTCAGACGGTCAGTACTGAAGCCGTGCCGCACTGTCAGAGGGTCAATACTGAAGCGCTGCCGCATTGTAAGAGGGTCAGCACTGAGGGAGTGACGCACTGTCAGAGGGTCAGCACTAAGGGAGTGCTGCACTGAGAGGGACAGTACTGAGGGAATGCTGCACTGTCAAAGGGACAGTACTGAGGGAATGCTGCACAGTCAGGGGGACAGTAATGAGGGAGTGCTGCACACTCAGGTGGACATTACTGAGGGAATGCTGCACAGTCAGAGGGACAGTACTGAGAGAATGCTGCACACTCAGATGGACAGTATTGAGGGAATGCTGCACAGCCAGAGGGACAGTACTGAGGTAATGCTGCACTGTGAGAGGGACAGTACTGAGGGAGTGCTGCACAGTCAGAGGGACTGTAACGAGGGAATGCTGCACGGCCAGAGGGACAGTACTGAGGGAATGCTGCACTGTCAGAGGGTCAGTACTGGAGCATTGCCGCACTGTCAGAGGGTTAGTAGTGAAGCATTGCCGCAGTGTCACAGGCTCAGTACTGACGGAGTGCTGCACTGTCAGAGGGTCAGTGCTGAGGGAGTGCTGCCTTGTCAGAGGGTCAGTACTGATGGAGTGCTGCACTGTCAGACAGACAGTAATGAGGAAATGCTGCACTGTCAGAGGTTTAGTACTGAGCGAGTGCTGCACTGTCAGAGGGTCAGCACTGAGGGAATGTTGCACTGTCAGAGGGTCAGTACTGACGGAGTGCTGCACTGTCAGAGGCTCAGTACAGAGGGAGTGCTGTACTGTCAGAGGGACAGTACTGAGGGAATGCTGCACTGTCAGAGGGTCAGTACTGAGGGAGTGCTGTAATGTCAGACGGTCAGTACTGAGGGAATGCTGCACTGTCAGAGGGTCAGTACTGAGGGAGTGCTGCACAGTCAGAGGGACAGCACTGAGGGAATGCTGCACTGTCAGAGGGTCAGTACTGAGGGAGGACTGCACTGTCAGAGGGTCAGTACTGAGGGAGTGCTGCAACCTTAAGAGGATCAGTACTGACGGAGTGCTGCACTGTCAGAGGGTCAGCACTGAGGGAATGCTGCACTGTCAGAGGGTCAGTACTAAGGGAACGCTGCATGTCAGATGGTCAGTACTGAGGGAGTGCTGCACTGTCAGAGGGTAAGTACTGAGGAAATCTGTACTGTCAGAGGGACAGTACTGAGGGAGCGCCGCACTGTCAGACGGTCAGTACTGAGGGAATGCTGCACTGTCAGAGTGAAAGTACTGAGGGAATGCCGCACCGTCAGACGGTCCGTACTGAGGGAGTGCTGCACCGTCAGAAGATCAGTACTGAGGGAGTGCTGCACTGTCAGAGGGTCAGCACTGAGGGAGTGCTGCACTGTCAGGGGGTCAGTACCTAGGGAACGCTGCATGTTAGACGGTCAGTACTGAGGGAGTGCTGCACTGTCAGAGGGACAGTACTGAGGGAATGCTGCACTGTCAGACGGTCAGTACTGAAGCAGTGCCGCACTGTCAGAGGGTCAACACTGAAGCAGTGCCGCACTGTCAGAGGGTCAACACTGAAGCAGTGCCGCACTGTCAGAGGGTCAATACTGAAGCAGTGCCGCATTGTCAGAGGGTCAGCACTGAGGGAGTGATGCACTGTCAGAGGGTCAGCACGGAAGGAGTGCTGCACTGTCAGAGGGACAGTACTGAGGGAGTGCTGCACTGTCAGAGGGTCAGTACTGAGGTTTGCTGCACTGCCAGCTGGTCAGTACTGAGGGAGTGCTGCACTGTCAGAGCGTCAGAACTGAAGCATTGCCGCAGTGTCAGAGGGTCAGTACTGACGGAGTGCTGCACTGTCTAAGGGTCAGTACTGAGGGAGTGCTTCACTGACATGGGGACAGTACTGAGGGAACGCTGCACTGTCAGAGGGACAGTACTAAGGGAATGCTGCACTGTCAGACGGTCAGTACTGAAGCAGTGCCGCACTGTCAGAGGGTTAGTACTGAAGCATTGCCGCAGTGTCTGAGGGTCAGTACTGACGGAGTGCTGCACTGTCAGAGGGTCAGCACTGAGGAGTGCTGCACTGTCAGAGGAATAGTACTGAGGGAGCGCTGCACTGTCAGAGGGTCAGTACTAAGGGAGTGCTGCACAGTCAGAGGGACAGTACTGAGGGAGTGCTGCACTGTCAGAGGGACAGTACTGAGGGAATGCTGCACTGTCAGATGGTCAATACTTAAGCAGTGCCGCATGGTCAGAAGGTCAGCAGTGAGGGAGTGCTGCACTGTCAGAGGGACAGTACTGAGGGAATGCTGCCCTGTCAGAGGGTCAGTACTGAAGCATTGCCGCACTGTCAGAGGGTTAGTAGTGAAGCATTGCCGCAGTGTCAGAGGATCAGAACTGAGGGAGTGCTGCACTGTCAGAGGGTCAGTACTGAGGGAGTGCTGCACTGTCAGAGGGTCAGTACTGAGGGAGTGCTGCACTGACAGAGGGACAATACTGAGGGAATGCTGCACTGCCAGAGGGTCAGTACTGAGCGAGTGCTGCACTGTCAGAGGGTGAGCACTGAGGGAATGCTGCACTGTCAGAGGTTCAGTACTGAGGGAGTGCTGCACTGTCAGAAGAACAGAACTGAGGGAGCGCTGCACTGTCAGAGGGTCAGTACTGATAGAGTGCTGCACTGTCAGAGGGTCAGTACTGAGAGAGTGCTGCACTGTCAGAGGGACAGTACTGAGGGAATGCTGCACTGTCAGAGGGTCAGTACTGAGGGATTGCCGCACTGTCAGAGGGTTAGTACTGAAGCATTGCCGCAGTGTCAGAGGGTCAGTACTGAGGGAGTGCTGCACTGTCAGAGGGTCAGTACTGAGGGAATGCTGCACTGTCAGAGGGACAGTACTGAGGGAATGCTGCACTGTTAGAGAGACAGTACTGAGGGAATCCTGCACTGTTAGAGAGACAGTACTGAGGCAGGGCCGAACTGTCAGATTTTCAGTATTGAGGGAGTGCTGCACCGTCACAGGATCAGTACTGACGGAGTGCTGCACTGTCAGAGGCTCAGCACTGAGGGAGTGCTGCACTGTCAGAGGGTCAGTTCTGAGGGAACGCTACATGTCACAGGGTTAGTACTGAGGGAGTGCTGCGCTGTCAGAGGGTAAGTACTGAGGGAGAGCATTACTGTAAGAAGGTCAGCACTGAGGGAATGCTGCACTGAGAGGGTCAGTACTGCCGAAGTGCTGCACTATCAGATGGTCAGTACTGAGGGAGTGCTGCACAGTCAGAGGGACAGTACTGAGGGAATGCTGCACTGCCAGATGTTCAGTACTGAGTGAGTGCTGCACAGTTGGAGGGACAGTACTGAGGGAGTGCTGCACTGTCAGAGGGTCAGTACTAAGCGAGTGCTGCACTGTCACAGGGATAGTACTGAGGGAATGCTGCACTGTCAGACGTCAGTACTGAAGCAGTGCCGAAGTGTCAGATGCTCAGTACTGACGTTGTGCTGCACTGTCAGAGGGTCAGTACTGAGGGAGTGCTGCACTGTCAGAGGGTCAGTACTGAGGGAGTGCTGCACTGTCAGAGGGTCAGTACTGAGGGATTGCTGCACTGACACAGGGACAGTACTGAGGGAATGATGCACTGTCAGGGAGACAGTACTGAGGATATGCTGCACTGCCAGAGGGTCAGTACTGAGCGAGTTCTGCACTTTCAGAGGGTCAGCACTGAGAGATTGCTGCACTGTCAGACGGTCAGTACTGAGGGTGTGCTGCACTGACAGAGGGTCAGTACTGGGGGAGTGCTGCACTGTTAGAGGAACAGAACTGAGGGAGCGCTGCAGTGTCAGAGGGTCAGTACTGAGAGAGTGCTGCACTGTCAGAGGGTCAGTACTGAGGGAGTGCTGCACAGTCAGAGGGACAGTACTGAGGGAATGCTTCACTGTCAGAGAGACAGTACTGAGGGAATGCTGCACTGTCAGAGGGTCAGTACTGAGGGAATGCTGCACTGTCAGAGGGTCAGTACTGAGGAAGTGCTGCACTGTCAGAGGGTCAGTACTGAGGGAGTGCTGCACCGTCAGAGAATCAGTACTGACGGAGTGCTGCACTGTCAGAGGGTCAGCACTGAGGGAGTGCTGCACTGTCAGAGGGTCAGTACTGAGGGAACGCTGCATGTCAGATGGTCAGTACTGAGGGAGTGCTGCACTGTCAGAGGGTAAGTACTGAGGGAGTGCTGCACTATCAGAGGGTCACAACTGAGGGAGTGCTGCATTGTAAGAGGGACAGTACTGAGGAAGTGTTGCACTGTCAGATGGACAGTACTGAGGGAATGCTGCACTGTCAGAGGGACAGTACTGAGGTAATGCTGCACTGTCAGAGGCACAGTACTGAGGGAATGTTGCACAGTCAGACGGTCAGTACTGAAGCCGTGCCGCACTGTCAGAGGGTCAATACTGAAGCGCTGCCGCATTGTAAGAGGGTCAGCACTGAGGGAGTGACGCACTGTCAGAGGGTCAGCACTAAGGGAGTGCTGCACTGAGAGGGACAGTACTGAGGGAATGCTGCACTGTCAAAGGGACAGTACTGAGGGAATGCTGCACAGTCAGGGGGACAGTAATGAGGGAGTGCTGCACACTCAGG